>JAJJMC010013110.1:662470-697226 GCA_023531435.1 Papaver californicum
GTTAGTCTTTACATGTCTCTTTTTGCTATACATGACAATAAACACACAATTTAATTCACTCCCCCTAAGATAATGCTTCGAAAAACCATATGTCCTTAGTAGATGAGTACTAATTTTTTCTCTCCCTTTTCGTCACAAAGTTGACAAAGATAAAGAGATGAGTTCCTAATGAATTAAAACATTAAAAGATTAATCAAGACCAAGATTTCAACATATCCTTAATGATGATTATTCCACTAAGCTTCACAACTTAGCTTCTTTCACCATTGAGAGATTTAAGGTACTATTCTCTCTTAAATTCCACAGCCGTACTCACACATAGATACAACAAAGGCGACTTTTTTTTAAGGAAAAACATTTTCTTTGGATTTTAGCAAATCTCACAAGGAGATCAAGCTAAGAACCAATCGTCAATTAAGCGCAAGTTTAATTAAGAAATCTCCCCCACTTGATGTCATTCTCAAAAGAGAACAACAAAGGCGACTTTTTTTAAGGAAAAACATTTTCTTTGGATTTTAGCAAATCTCACAAGGAGATCAAGCTAAGAACCAATCGTCAAAGTTCCCATATTATGTTGTTTAATCAAGAATATGAGAATTGTAAGCATAACCTTTAAAGATCATAATGAGATCAAACACAATGAAAAATGGTAAATCATAACAATCTCATAGTAAGCAAACAATATACAAAAGATATAATCATGGAGATTAAGTATTGCAATTATCAATTATAAACAATTTAATTAAATAAATTTCAAATGTGATAACTTAAAAGGCATCTAATGCAGAAATTAAAAACATTAATAATATTACTTTCAAGCATAGTTCTTCTCCAAAACAAAAATAAGAACAAGTTTTTACTAGGATTAAACTGTGCATTTTCATTCAAGCTCTCCTCAAGGAATTGAGTTGAATATTCCTCATCAAAAATTTGTGAGCTTTTATTTCCTCTTCAATGATATTAATCGTGGATTATTTGTCAACGAAGTTATCATTGAGACCCTTTGATTGGTTCCTTAAGTCATTGCCAAGATAATGAACCTGACTAAGAACCAATTCCAATTTTCTAGAAAGTTCCTTGATGTGATTGTCAGAAGAAATTTCTTGAATTGAACAACTTTGGGTACAAAGGCAACCTTTTCTGAATACAAGCTTGAATCACTAACATAAAATTCAAAATGAATTTTCTTGTTTGGAAGAAGTAGCATCATCCGTGAAGACTAGCGCTACCCTGCCTCCAACGTGACACCTAATGATTTCCTTTAAGATATAAAAGCAAGGTGACACAAACCTTTCCCCAGGCTTAGAAAAATCGTAATCACAAATTACGGTTTATAATCTTCAAAACTTAAAAAGATACCTAATCAATATATCTCACTAGAATATCAATATTAGAATTAGTGAGTTATGTGGATTCTCCAAATCTGGATTTCAATAGATAAGCCTTGTACACAATCGAGATTGAAGTTTTATCAAATCTTGTATTTGACCAATAATTCTTTAAATAGCCCTATAACAGAAAAAAATGACCTTTAAAATAAACAATAATTATCCAACATATCAAATCAAGATACATGTTCCAAAACTATCAAGATGATAACTCTACCTATGCTTCACGAATCCCCAAGTGATGTCTTCAAAGTCACGCCCTTGTTCTCGAAGAACTTTAGGTGACGAAGGATAATCTTTACAACAAGATACACAATGTATAGGGGATTGAGATTTTGTATTTCAGGATGTCTCCAATATATAATAATCGATCAATGCTAGGTTGGTATAGATGCAATCAATAAATTTCTTGCAACCTAAGTAACTCTTAATGTTGTTAAGTTTAAGCTTTGATATAGAAAGTCTGTTCTAGAACTGAACTTGCACTCAGGTTTTTTCCATGGTTTGAAGCATTGAAGCAATTAAGGGTCAAGTAATTAGCATAAGTAAGTTACTTCCAAAAATAACTTGAAACTGTTATAGTTAGGCGTATTGATAGGTACATTATTTGGACTAGTTGGATACTCTAATTCGATGCTTCATTTTGGTTTTCATATCATTATGATTTCATTTGATTTTTTTTTTTAGTTCTTAAGGAGTTTTGAGGTTGATTCAACCAAAGAAGAAGAAAGAAGTTTGTTGTGACATAAAATCAAGAAGGAAGTCAAGTTCTACAGGGGAAGACGGATCAAATACCAAATGAAACTCATCCAAATCTAGAATTTTTCACCTCTATCGTTAAGAGAATAGAAAGACGAATCCAACGCAAAAATAATGAATTCATCTCAACGTCGTATGAAGAAGTTATAGGCAAAACAACATAAGAAAAATAGATTGCATAGAATCTTTTGGATATTTTGAGAGTTATATCCACTGATTGTAGACGATATTTCTTACAAAAAAAATCGAGAATTTGAGCATTTTACAATCAACACATGTGGGAATTTGTATCCGCCAATTGTAGACATATTTTTATACAGAAAACTCTTTTTTTTAGCATTTGCAATCGGTGTTTGTGGAGGATTGTATCCACTGATTGTGACACAACGAGGGCACTTAATGGACGCATTTTTGACTTCTAAGTCAAGGAAACTTGGTCCCAATTAATATAACTCTAAATCCTAGAATCGATGGAGCTATATATTAAGACTTCTTTAAATATTAGAAAGGGGACATATTCTCTACAACAACACAAGAGAACAAGGATTTAGGGTTTGCAATTGTGAAGAACATCTCAACAATTTCTCATATTTTTCATGATTTTTGGTAAAACCATAAGTATCTAAACTCTTCATATTGGTCTAGGGATGTAACCCGAAGTCATTAACATATTATTCTATTAATGTATTTCAGTATTCACTCTCTTGTATATCGTTTATGTTTTACTGCGCATAACAATTATTTCATTGTGTTAATATAATAGGATTGCTTGTTACGTATGCTTAAGCGTGAATTAAATATCTTAATAACTTGTCTATATCTAGCTAGAGTTATTAGGTAATTTTACCAGGAACCCTAACAACAAATAGTAATTTGTGATTACTAGCGGTGCGAATCGTGAAGGAAGTCACAAGTAAATCTTGAATATGCCACGATAAGTGTGTTGCATTGCCTAAGAATAACTCGTCTCGCAGACCTTAATTTTATCCTCAGGTTTAATCTCTAAGTGATAAGAACGAGGTTATTTGGTGGAAAAGAATCCATATATTAGCAAACGTTGCAACATTTGTTGACATTAAAAAGCGTAACGAAGTAATAACACCGAGTGGGAATACTTTAGAGTTATTGGTAACATGAGAAAATGAATGATGATGTTCATGCTTGGTTGAATAACATGTGTCATGATGAACGATAATTTCCTAACTAAACTTTTTATTTATTTATTTTCTTAAACTATTTCAACTTTATTTTTTACTTTAGTTTACTTTTGAACAACGAAAAAAAAAACCTTGTTTACATAAGTTTTCAAATACAATCAACAACTGACACCTCCTTGTAAATCGAACTTGTTCTTATTTCGAATACCCTTATTTATAAATGTGAAGTTAACATACTTGAAATAATTTTGCTTGGATGACAACCGAGCACGTGTGCACACGAAGTTACAACTGCCTGAATCAGGACTCAAACTCGTATCTCAAGTTTGATCAATTGTTAGAAAGAACTAATAACTTTTACCGTAAAGAGTTATACTGAAATTAAAAATTCGTAAGCGTGTGAAAGTTTTTGGCTTGAAAAAAAAGTAGAAAAGTATAACTATTGTCAAAAACGAGTTTATGGACGTTTTATACTTTTAGGTTAACGAACCCAAGAAACTAGATTCGAGAAATCAATTAGAAAAAATTTCCAGGAGAAACTTTTCTAATTAAGGTTTGCGAACTCAAATAAGTTTTAGGGTTCATGAATCTATCTCTTTCCATTAGGCTCCAAACTTAAAACTTAGGTTCGCAAATTTAAGCCAAAGTTGGAGTTCAACAACCTTTCTTTCTTCTAAGTTTGCGAATTTAATGAGCATAATTTGAAATATTAAGAAAATTTCTTGAATATATTTACGAACATAACAAGTACGTTTGTGAACCTATACTTTAAAAATTCATGAGATAATTTTTATTTGATTATAGTTTTGAAATACGATAATCAAGAAATTGACATCAAAACTTTACTAGACTTTAGCTAAGTAGCTTATGTGTGACAATAACCTTTTTTCAATATATTCATCATTAGAGCCTCTGACTTTTCTCCAATAGATAGATTGGTAGAAAGGAAAAGAAATCTGAAAAGAAAAATCAATTTATGTTCCCAACCTTTGATGAAGTTCTTCAAATGATGTCCTCGTATGATCTACAATCTTAATTCTTCAAGGGTAACTTAGATGAATCATAAAACTCTACTACCTAATCTAATCTAGTATGAAACTGACTTTAGTCGGATACAAATCAAGATATAGTTTTGGCAACGAAAATATGACTACAAACTTGACATACCGACGCTTGTGGGTTCAACCAAACATTCGCTATAATAGAGGCAGGTATGATTAATATATGGAAATGTTTAAAAAATGGTTGATGACTCCTTGTTTTTTTTTCTTAAGTCGGTATTCAGTTTCTTGGAGGTGAGGGGCGTAAAACTATTCCTTCCAGAAAATGATATCAGGAGCTGACGAATGAAGGCGGTTATAATGTTAAATAGAAGGCGATCTTCGAATTTTTTGGACCCTGCTTACATGGTTAATCTCGCAATGAATTTCTACTAGAGAAATCTAGTATTTCAGAGTATCTTCTTGACAGACGTATGTGGCTTCGTAATTTCTTCAAAGAGGTGTGGTGGCCCGTCGCTTCTGTCGAAAATGTTTGTGGTGAAAGTTGCATATTGGGGCTTCCTTATGTTTTATTTCTTTTTTTGAACGTAGTTGTTGATTCTGCGGATGTTTGCTGGTCGGTTGTCAGTCAAGCAAAAAATATTTTTAAGTTCTTTATTCCACAAATAATGATTAGAGTATAGTAGTAAGAACAAGTTCGTTCCTCTGGGAGATATGGGTTTTCAAGTTATTTTGACTACGTTTGTAAACAGAGAGGTTTTGATTGTGGTTATGACTGAGTTATACTAAATTAACAGGCAAATTAGTATGAATATCAAGGGTAAAGAGTAATGGTTAAAGTTTTCATCTTTCATCTTCTTACATGTTATCAACTGAGTCATACTCAACATTCATTCTTTCTCAATATCAATAACCCTAAAGCATCCTATCGCAGGCTTACTCCGGCAAAACTCCTATTATAATCAAAGGTGCAAGAGACACTCTTTGAATCCTTTTAAATAAATAACTTGGCTCAAGATCCACTCAAGATTAACCCAATGAAAGGAATGGTCTTTGTGAGGTGAGGTTATCCTAAGCAATTCGGCTCAAGAGCCTCGCGGAACTTAGGTCACACTTCTACACATAATTGCATGGTAATATCCCGTCATTAAAAACTATATTTTGCTACTTGTAAAAAGGATTTTTCGATAATTTTGGATCTCAAACCCTAGTTTAACTATAGATATCAATGCATGGTCATTTTGCGACTTAAAAAATCAAACAATCAATCATACATGGCATTATTAATGGTAGAACATAAGCGATATTGAAGATATTATGAACATATGAGAATGAATACTTCAATTAATAAACTTTTTTTCCAACTTAAGACTACTCTCTAACCAATAAGAAAGGTTTAGTTACTCATGGATTTCTCAAAATCCATGGAAAACATAGAAGAAAGAAAATAAGCGAACCCTAGAAATCGTGATGATCAATTGCAACTCCAAGCCATAGCTCCTTGTTCTCCTTCTCCTTCTCCTTATATAAAAAGTAGTGTTAAAGATGATTTCTTAATGTCTTGGGAGTCTTCTTATATAGTACCCATGATATCTAGGTCTTAAAATCCTCCCAAAACCGGGTTTTTCACTTTTTAGAAGTCCAAGTTCGCACAAAACACTTTAGTTACGGCTGGGAATTTTCCCACGACCTGCGTAGGTAAAAACAGAATTTTGGGTGATTTCAGGGTCACTTACAGCCAGGTTTTGGGTTTCCTGGCCGTAAATGAGTGTGACTTTTACTTTTCTTACATTCACCTTTTCGGCCATAAGTTCTTCATACGATGTCCGATTTACCTTATTCTTTTTGCGTTGGCTTCGTATCGTCTTCCTCTACAAGATGGTTACTTCCATATATTAATTATTTTTATCATATTTTACGGCTAGCTTAGGAGTGATTTCCTAACCATTTGTGAGCCTGGAATTCTTGTTTCAATGTTTCATCTTGTCTACGGCTAGGTTCGAATGGTTTTATATCCGTAAATCTGATATAAATCTTTAACTTCCCAATTCTAAGGCTAGGTCGAGGAACTTTATCAGCCGTAAGTGCTTCTGGAATTCACTCCAAAAGTATCTTTTCATCGCTAACTCTTCCATTGTACCAGTATGAACTCCTTTCTTCTTCTTTGGTTGATTATCCTTCAAAACACCTAAAGAACTCAATAGAAAAACAAATTAAAGCAGAAAAGCACGAAAACTAACAAGAAAGAAATTCATTTTAGTATCAAACAAGTGCAAATACTGCATCTATCATTTACACTGATCTTGGTACTTCGTCTCCGTCCGTCGTACCCCGATCTCGTAATAGGCAGGGCCTGTGTAATTTTTCTTCTTTTTATCCTTTGCCTTGTTTTGTTTTTTTCATACTTTTCATTTTCGTTATTTTTTTCTCCGTTTTAGAAGTCTGAGAAAACCATTGTCGAGTTCTCGGAACATTCGTCCGAAGGGTTTGCTTACAAGGCTGAGATTATCTTCCGTTGGTGGTTCCACTAGTCATTTGGTTACGGAAGATCTCGTTTGTAGACTTTGCTTTTCTGTCTAATATCCTATTTGTAGAGGATGTATGTAGGAACGTAGATAAACTTCAAATGATCGTTCTCATTCATCACGATATTCATGCCTTTGATATAGAGAATGTTAATCGAAATTTTATTGATTTCCCATTCTGAAAAGGGATTGATCATTAAATAACAACAAATGTACTTGATGGCTTAAACTATCAGATTTTAAATTATTTTCATCTTGTGGATACTAAAATTGTGGGTCATCTTGGCTATTAAAGATAGCTTATAAAACTAATTTGTTAGTTGTTACTCTGTAAAATATGTGAATTTTATCATCGAGTACCATGCCTTAACGTTTACATGTTTTTTCTATTCCGTATCAGTCGGATATCCCTACAACTCATTCAATAAAAGTTAATAAAACAGTGATATGGGTCATAACGGCAAGTACGACAAACCATACGATAGATCCTTTGCCATAAAATAAAATAACAATTTTAATCTCAAACTGAAGCGTAATGCTGTCTAAACGGCGATCTCTCAATGCAATATCATGCCAGCCATTAGATCTCTATCTCAATCCCTATATCTATATTTCTCCATCCATAATAGCATCAGGACGACCCCATAACATGAGTGTCATCAATAAATTTAAGACCAAATCTGTCCGTCACATCTTCGGTGTAATAATTTAGTGGGAAGAGGACGAAATTAAACAAATCAGACAAGCGCTCATCCCCTATTAAATGGGGAATGGTTAAACAAAAATGATTCACGGATAATTGAAAAAACCGATTAAAAAACTGATAATGTATGAGTTGGACCCAGGTGGGACCTAAAAGCAGCACTTCTACCATTTCTGAAAAAGTAGGTCCCAAGTTGGTCCCATCCCTAGCTCTATCGGGTTTTTTTTTCGGTTTTTTAGGTTGTCCATCCAAAATTGTTGATGATTAAATAGTTTTGTGTCCTAAGGCGTCAATAGTGGGACGAGTATTCTAAAAGATCAAAGACTTAATTTTTTAATCTTTTGTCCGGTCCAAGAACAACGGTATATGGTCGGACGGTGCTTTAAAATAACGTCTGATGTTGGGCGTTGTCCTAGCGTATTGCTTGTTGAGACGGGCGTGATCCTAGAATAGCGCTTGCCGAGACGGTCTCCTAGCTGAACGCTCGATGTGGGATGAAAACGTAAGATAACGCCTGATAGTGGACGGTCTCCTGGGACCACGCCCAAGAGACGGGCGGAGCATTAGACAATCGCCTGATGGGGCGGTGTCCTAGCATCACGCCTGGTCGAGTGTGACCTGTGCGAATGGAGCGTGTGAGAAGAAAGGGACAGGCGGTGTCCTAGCGGTTCGCCTAGAATTCCAAGCGGATTGCTAGTGGCCCGCCCCATCAACCCTTCCTTCTTCTTCAGCTGCAACACCAATTTTTTCTCATTTTTTTCTCCTGAAGCCTCCAACTTTAGAAACTCCGCCAGCACACCAACACCACCAGCACTACAACAGCACGCAACCTGATTTTGTGAGAAACCCCTCGTCAATTTCGAAGGTAATAACCTTAATCTTTATTTTTAGAAGTGATATCCTTAATTTTTAATTTAAAGAATACATTTAATTTTTTTTAACATTGTATTTTGATTTTGATTATCATAATTGAAGTTATAGCGTTTTAATTGAGTTGAATTTAGGGGTATTGTAATTATTGTGTTTTAAAATTCGGATTAATTTTTTTTTGGTATTTTAATTGAATTGAAGTTATAATTGATAATGAGAATTTTAGGGTTTAATTGAATAGAAGAAGTTGTTGAATTTAAGTAAAAATTGAAAAAGTATTTAATTAATTTTAGTTGGGTTGTGGATAATTATTTGATTAATTGAATAATATTATTGTTTATGAAATATGAGAACTATATTATGTTGATTTTTATTTAGCCGTAAAATTTACGCAGATTCTGAAGATGAACGTAAATGATATGTATGTTGTTAGAAAATCGCGATGAATTGGTGATGTGGATCGACTTATCAGGATTGAACCTGAAGGTGGTGGGGTTGTTGATCCACCTAGGGATGTTGATTTGGTGAATGAGGAAGTTCAACCACCAATCTTTATTGATTTGGTGAATGACGAAGTTCAACCACCAGTGGTTGATAACCGAATGTCTGTTATAAGGGATCGAACAGATGTGTGGGTCAGGACACTGACCCGTTTGTTTGAATCTGGGGAGTTGATGAGTATTGCAAAATAACGGGGAGTTCTACAAGTGCTTATGGAGATAACAACCCTATCTTCTGAAGAGAATGAAAATCGCCCCAACTAAATGAATTTTCTACTTAGATGTTTTAATCTTGTTGTTTATGGTGTTGAACCTTATTAGTACTTTTATTACGAATATGATTCTGTTAATTTACCGTGAAATACCTGCTTGTAGTTTGTGAAAAACATATGCAGTTGCAAAGTTATTTTCTTTATTACCTAGTTATAACAGTATGACAATATCTTAATAGGTTCATACATATTCCAATAGTTGCTTACATATTTATTAAAACTTAACCTTCTTACATGTTTGACTTAAGTAGTATTTGTTTCCAATAGATTCAGGTTTTTTAGAAGTGAGCAGCTTCTTCTTACCATCACAACATGGATCTGTGCATGGTAAGAGGTTGGTTCTGCAGTTATAAGCCATGTGATCAGCTTCCCCACATGAGTAGCAGTGAAATTGTTTCTCTTTTAACCACTTTTCATCATCTGGTAAAGTTGGTGGAATAGGTGGTGGAATACCTTGGTGTGAAGCTACATAAGCATCTAACCACATGAAAACTCCACATTAGTTGCACTTCACATAAGGTTGCAATCCAATATTTCTTTTTTTTTGCTTTTCTAAGAAACAGGTACCCCTTGCAGTTGATTAGTGTGCATTTTCTACCTTCCCAAGGACAATCTCTGGCAACATGACCAGTAGAAATACAAAGAAAACACTTGGTAATTGGTGATGAGCTTGAACCCTCCATTATGTATGTTTTGTTTAAAATTTTTTCAAGAATTGTGTTGTTGAAGCAGAAGATGAGACTTTGCAGGTGATGGTGGTGGAATAGGATATGACAACGGTCATTTTATAACTGGAGTGCCAACGGTCATTTTTTTTGAAAAATGTCAAAATCAGACTGTTGGATCTGAATTAAGCTTACATACTGTTAAAAGCATGTGAGTTTTTAAAAAACAAAAAATAAAATAAAATAAAACTGAAAATATCTTAATTAGTTCATAAAAGTTGAAACTTAATATGACAATGCTAATAAGACTGCCCTTCACAAAGGTTTAAAGTATTCCAAGAATCCTTTATGGTTGATTTAATCTTTTCTTCAAAATGTCTACCTTCCTAAGTTCGATGTACTATCTTGATACCGGATCCATCCCGGAGACATCCATCATCATTATGTGAAACTCCTCGTCTGCTTCTTTCCTAGCTTGTTTTGCCGCAAACTTTGCCGAAGACTCAGCTAGTTTTGCTGCAAACTCGGCTTCTCTCTGCGCCATCTTTATTTTTGTTTGTTTTGTATATTTGGTGTTGAAGTTTTGTTGCTCTTTGATAATAGTTTCCATCATTTCATGTTGGCCACTACATTTTGCTTTCCCTTTTGTCTTCTGTCGTTTCGCCTCTTTTTTTTCCCATTTGACGGATATATGTGTTAGGGATATCTCATATGTCTTCATAGCCACTTGAATTGTCTAGGCTTATTTCCTGTGTTTCCCGGTTTCCCTCACCGCTTTGTAATCTGACTCAGCTTGTGATGAATCGAAAACAGCTGTCGATCGTCGGGAATATTTTATGTTATCTAACATAATTGTGTATCACTCGTCATGCTTAAAACTTTTCCCACCATTAGCTTCCTTGAAAAGCCTCCTTACTTCTGCAATCTATTTTTTTAATTCAATTTAGTGGAGGATATACAATTCAAAACATTAATGTAATCGTCAAAATTAAATAAGTAGTTACCTTGTTTTCGGGGCCCCATCTAGTATGGTGTTCACGTTCCACTTCCGCCTCCTTTGCAGAGAAAAGTGCCACATCTTTACTTATTCCCTGAAATCGTTTCTGAAGGGAGGTCCAACTGCGTTGTGGCATCGAAGGTATGGCTTCTTTCATCTGATATAATATGCGAGACCATAATCTTTCTTCTGATTGATCGGTACCAATACTACAATCTTGAGATATTAACAAATGAATTGTACACATCGTTACATCTTCAAATGTAGTAAAATTTGGACCTCGTGGTCTTGGTGGTGGTATAATTCTAATCGAGTGGGATAGTAATTAAATAAAAAAGAACTTAATTATTTTCGAATACTAACTAGATAGCAATGAGTGAGTTTAGTAAAATGAAATTGGATTAGTATTCCATATATAATGTTATAATGTAGCCGTTGCCGTTGCAACGGTAAACTCAACGGTAACAATATATCAGGCGTTACTCTAGAGTAACGCCCACAGTGGGGCGGGCTTCTAGCGACACACTATATCAGTTTAAATTCCAAGAGGAATTCTAGGAGGCCGCCTGGTGTTGGGCGTAGCTTCAAGTCACCGTTTCGTCCAAGCGGAATTCTAGGAGGCCGCCTGGTGGTGGGCGTGATCCTAGACACACGCTTCATCAGGCGGAGATTTTGAATACGGCCCGTGTTTTCAAGTGGTACGTTAAGAGAACGCCTACCATCAAACGTTATACTAGACAACAGCTTACCATCAGAATGACGACTAAGACACTGCTCGACTAAACCAAGTTTAGTCCAGAAAAAAGACTAAATGTAGTCTGCTACAGTGAAATATCTGGACTAAACCCCAGATTTAGTCGCGCCGCTGCGCCTCACTTTTCAGGACCAAAGAATCTATTTGATCTTTACTCCGTGTTTTGATCGTCCCATTGTGGACGCTCTAATACATTGTCCGTCTTACTATCATCTTTGTATGTACGTGATGTTGCTTTTGCCTCCCATGAGGACCTCACTAATAACAACCCTATTAAGTTCTATCCTACGGTCCTACCTTTAAATAATTTAGTAGTGATAAAAACATAAAAAAACAAGTAAAGATTTATTTGACTACATAAAAAAAATCTATTATGCAGACAACAGATCTTTTTTGGTGGGGGGTTTACAAGATGACAAAATATGATCATCATAAAGTAAAACAAAAAACCCCATATCCTAGTATTTTACATAATACCTACACTGCCCTAGATTAATTATTGCTAATAAAATTAATTAACTAATTTAGTAAAGATTAGTGATTGATTAGATTAGTGTTAGAGATGTTTTATAAAAGGGTTATAAGTTTAAGACCTAATTAGGGTCTGGATCGTAGAAGATGCAGTTGATGCATTAGGATCGTAGATTAACTGAAGACCGTTAAAAATCATTAGTTGACATTTTATATTTCACCAAACACCCTGACCAATAGTTGAATAGTGTTGACAGTTTAAAAATATAAGTATGTGATCCTTATTCATCTTCTTGCATTCCTAATAGGGATTTCTCTTTCTTCTTCCGTTTCTTTTTTTTACCAAAGGTCCAAAGCCTATCTCTTAACTCTTCTTCTCCGAGTAAATTTTCCTTTTTTTATCTTAGTTTATTGGTTGAATAACCCATAGTTTAGATTTTATGGGTTTAGAAGACAAGTAAACATATATACTGTTCTAATACCCAAAGATTTAAAAGATACTCTTCTAAAATCCAATTTGGATATTCTACCCAAGTTTTTGTGGACAAATACAATTAGATTGACTAATATACCCCTTAAAAGACTATTTTTAAGTCTCGAGTTGTTCACCTGGCTTCAAAATATGGATATGTCGAGATTGTAAAGGAGCTAATATTGATCAGTAAAACTAATGGGAGCTTTTTCCATACAGAGTTCGAGAATTATATTCCTCTTGATTATGCAGTCACGAAAGGGAATGAAGAAGTTATAAATGTAATACTCGATGCTCTCACACTCACATCAATCCCTAGTTACATCGCTCATGCTATTTTCAGAATTATTCAATCGTAAAACACCCAATAAGTTAATTTGATGCTAATAAAAGGTTTGGTTGAGTCACAAAAGAGGTTAGGAACGTTGGGTCAATCTCAGGAAGCTAAAAAGAGCGAAAAAAAAATCAATTCAAATCTTTTTTTTGCTGCTGCTGCTGAAGAAGACGTGAAAAACAGAGAAAAGGAAACAGTTTCTTCAACCCATCAACAACGTTTATCTTCTGCTTTGCAACGTTTATCTTCAGCTACAACGGTTTCTTCAACCCATCAACAACGTTTATCTTCAGCTTTGCAACGTTTATCTTCAGCTGCAACGGTTTCTTCAACCAATCAACAACGTTCATCTTCAGCTTTGCAACGTTTATTTTCAGCTTCAACGGTTTCTTCAACCAATCAGCAACGTTTATTTCAGCTTTGCAACGTTTATCTTCAGCTTCATTGCAACAGTTAATTTGTAGCACCAAGAAAACGTTGCAGATTTTCTGTTTTATTATTTTTAGCTTATTTTCTTCTTCTCAAGCATTTTTGAGCCACGTACCAATTTTTTAAGAGTATTTTGAGCATGATGATACTAGTTTCATACTAGTATAAATATGGATGAAAACAAATTCAAGTTAGGATGCAACCAGATTCATCATTGCTATTTTCGAATATATTTTTTCAATTTTATTTTAAACCAGCATGCAACCAGTTTCATCCTAGCTATTATTCGAATATTTTTATTTTCTTTGTTTAAAACAGGATGCATTTCATCCAAGCTATTTTTTGAATAGATTTTTCTATTTTATTTTAATTCAGGATGCAACCAGTTTCATCCTAGCTATTTTTTTTCAAAAAAAAACTTTCGAATTCACTATCAACAATGTGTCTTGTTTTGAAGAGAATTTAAAATCATTTCCAAAAATATAAGTTTTATTAAAATCGGATATATATTTTGAAAGTTACGAATGTTTTTATGATTTATTTTTAAATTGGAGAGAGAAAAGATAAAAAAAAAAATAACTATAAAAATAAGGGACATAATTGCCTTTTTTTTTTTTGTACATTTCACCATCCCTAATTTTTTCAAGTCCACAAGCACCATATTTTAGAAAAAAATGGACAATAGACTCATTTTCCGTTTTTATCTCTCCACTTAAACACCTTAAGAGACAAATTATAGTGATCTGATTTTTCTAGTGGGTTTGGTATTGGATTTGTTGGTTCAATTGGCATAAGATACAGTTGACATATGTTACTCTTGTTGGGTTTGTTGTATTCAAAATTAATGACTTGTGATGTTTATGAAATATTGGTAAGACATTTTTCTTTGCAAACAAAATCAAATTTGGAAATGATCGTGGAAAGTTTACATGGTCGATCCATATTGAATGCTCCTAAACCTGCAACCAGGGACAACTAAGTGTTAGATTTAGTTTACTATGTTTCTGTAATTTTCCATATGACGACATGTACGTTTATACGAAATTTGCAAACATGTGAAATCTAAATGCGACATAAAATTTAGGGATCTCTTTTTTGGATCAGAACAGATCGGTTCATTGGAAGAAAAAAAATCTGAATTTTGCAATTAAGACGTTCGACGAAATGTCTCTGTATATCCGGTTAAGTTCTAAATTGTTGTTAACATATAATGTCATTTATCTATTTATAAAGAGTATTTTGGTAAACAAAGTAAACGGTCAAAATCAGTCTACGACCCTAGTGTATTAACTGTATCTTCTATGACCAAATCCTAATATATGCACTAAGCTTACGATCCTTTACAAAATAACTCTTAGTATTATGATTTAAATTTATAAAATTAAATCAAACCTAAGGCTGGGAAAAGATGAACACCAAACCATAAAATATATTTGCGGCAAGATAATATATACAATCCAGCCGAAAATAAATGTATACAGTTAGATATGTAAACATCGATCCAGCCGTAAAAAAAAGTTACGGTTAGTTTTTGATATAAACCCAGCCGTAAGACAAAGGTTTAACTTTGGTTTCATCTATAAAGCTGTTATAGTTTCCATTGTTTTAGTCCTTCTTCCACTTTTTCCATCTCAAGCTCATGAATTTGTTAACCAGACAATACCAGATAGAAGTCGGGAACTTGTACATTTTTTATTTGTTGGTATTAAAGTTTGCTATGGTTTATGTTGGATCTGCAACAATAGAAATACTAAAACAGAAGATGTTAACGTTAAAAAAATCTCTGAACTGATTTGCACACAAAGGACAGAGCCACCTGCTCAGCAAATTGTCCTTAACACAATAGTCCGCGGGTAGTCCTCAAGAATGAGAGATGCTATACCCCCACAACGGAGATGTGTCCAGGATAGAACTACCCGTTATTATTTGTATAAGCACAATATAAATCACCCTCAAACGAACTTAACAACAAGATAGATTACAGAAGGGAAATAAACAAGCAGTGCGCAAAACAAAGAGGAAGAGGGGAAAAGAAGGCAGGATAGTAGCTGCTTCTGGTGTAAGTTGAAATGAAAAACTCAAGTTCTTTTTATATGCGAGAAGAGGAGAGAAATCATTCAGCCATCAACGAAAATAAATTTTATAATTAATCAAAAATTTATGTGCGAGTGATTAATCATTAGTAATAAAATGGTCAAGATTAATATTCGCCGGGTCAGGCCCCCCCATATTAAAAACAAAATTTAATTTAGTTTTAAATTCCTTAAGGAAATAATTTAAAATATTTTGTCCAAAAATATAAGTCTTGGTTGACCCACACCCGCACCCACACCTGAGCCCGACCCGACCAACCGACCGGAGGGACGACGGCGGCGTGCGTGCTTCGGTGCGAAGCACCGCGCGTTTGTAAAATGTGTGGTTGCACCAACTAGCCCATAGCCTAAGTCCTCTCCCATACACAAAAGTGTATTAACCCTTAAGGGGCCTCCCTTAGATGCAAATTTCTAAGTAATACGGAGAGGTAACATCTTTAGTTTCTCCTATGTAGGACTAAAGGTTCATTCAAAAATAGTAAAAATGATCTAGTTTCCTTAGAGACCCCTTGGTCCTAAGCCCATTTTCTCCAAGACCAAAATCAAAACTAATTAAACCCATTTTCTCCAACAATTCCCCACATGAATGAAAACCCGATTAAAATCAGAAATCAGAAAGCAAGAAATACTACTATAGGCAATAAGTGTTCATAAGGTCTTGAACCTTTTCTTAGCGAGAATTTACCGAAACTACTTGATGGACAGTGAGCGCGATGTCTTGAACTGTCATCGTTTGGTGTAGTTCATAAATAACTTCCACGCGTGATATCACTCTAGATGCTGTCAAGTTCGTACCGTTGTGTCCATTTTGGCCCTGGACTATCCCGTTTCTCAGAATGCTCTAGAGAATCATCTCAATTCTCATAGGAAGCGGCCCACTTCCACATTCAGATAGGTGAGTTCCATCAAGAGTGTTTATTGCTACACCCCACTTCAACCTTAATTGAGACTATAAAACTCATTAAGACTTAATAAAAAGTCATCCTTCACATGTAGTCACACTATCACGTCTACACCATAGGGAAAGGACAGAGAATGAAAATTCTATGATAGTGTTTCCTTTAACCCACCAAAAATTAGTTGTCACATTCAAAACCTTGATCTTGGGATCTCCAGTCAGCAAGGTTGAGTATCCTTCATGGAAAGTTTATTTAATGAGCTTAAGCCCCATCCCCCTCGATGCATTACTAACTATCTCCTTGGACAAAACCTTTCGTCAAAGGGTCCGTGATATTCTCCTTAGACCTCATAAAATCAACAGAAATAACGCTAGTTGAGATTAGTTGTTTTAGGGAATTATGTGAATGTGTATAGACTTCCCATTATAGTTGTTATTTTTAACATTAGCTATTGCAGCTTGACTATCACAATGTATAGATATAGCTGGCGCAGGCCTATGCCAGATAGATGTTTTCTAAAAAGCATCTTAGCCAAGCGGCTTCCTCTCCTACTTTATCTAACGTAATAAACTCCGATTCCATAGTGGATCTAGCTATACATGTCTGTTTGGAACTCTTCTAAGATACAGACCCACCTGCTAGAGTGAAAACATATCCACTCGTAGACTTAAGACTCCTCTGAGTCTGATATCCAGTTTGCATCACAAAATCCTTCAAGGACTGTAGGGTATCTCTCATAATTTAAACAAAATTTCAAAGTGTACTTCAAGTACCTTAGCACTTTAATAAGTGCATCCTAATGCTCCTTCCCAGGATTACAGGTATACCTACTCAACCTACTCACAGCATAAGCAATGTCCGGTCTCGTACAATTCATCAAATACATCAGACTTCCTATAACACGTGAGTATTCAAGTTGTGAAACTCCATTACCCTTATTCTTTTTGATTCAACAACAAGGATCATACGGAGTACAAACAGGTTTACAATCAAACTGATTACATTTTTTAAGCACAGATTCAACATAATGAGATTGACTAAGACTATATCCATTAGAATTTCTTCTAATCTTCATCCCTAAGATCACATCAGCGGGGCCTAAGTCTTTCATGTTAAAGTTCTCATTTAGCATGTTCTTTGTAGAATTAATTACATCCATGTTTATACCAAGTATAAGCATATCATCAACATACAAGCATACAATCACATAGGCATTATTCACAAGTTTAGTATAAACACACTTGTCAGATTAACTGATTTTAAAACCACTAGAAATCATTACATGATCAAATTTTTCATGCCACTGTTTAGGTGCTTGTTTCAAACCATACAAAGATTTTTTCAGTTTACAAACTTTGTTTTCACAACCTTTTACTACAAATCCCTCAGGTTGGTCCATGTAAATTTCTTCATCTAATTCACCATTTAGAAAAGATGTTTTTACATCCATTTGATGTATCTCTAAGTTATGAATGACAACAGTAGTAATTAGCATCCTAATGGAAGTAATTCTCGTAACAGGTGAATAAGTATCGAAGAAATCTACACCCTCTTTCTGTTTATAGCCTTTAACTACTAATATAGCTTTGAATTTTTCCACAGTTCCATCTACCTTATGTTTCCTTTTGAAGATCCATTTACAACCTATGGGTTTACACCCTAGAGGTAAATCTACAATCTCCCACGTACCATTCTGTATAATGGAATCCATTTCACTAATGACAGATTCTTTTCACCATGGAGCTTCAGAAGAAGTCATGGCTTCTCTATAAGTCTGTGGATCAGTCTCGGATAGGCATGTTATGAAGTTTATCCCAAAATATTTTCCAGTTCTAAGTCTTTTACCTCTTCTAGGCTCAAATTCAACTTCATCTTCCTCTAAAGGTAATGTCTGACTGGTCGAAGGGACATCTAGGGGATCAACACATATCATGCGAGAATCATATTTCAATGGAAAAACATTTATAAAAAACACATTATCCCTAGATCCCATAATAGTATCCACACCAATTTCATAATTTTCAGAACTTACAACCATAAATCTATATGCAGCAGTATGCTCAGGATACCCTATGAAGACACAGTCAACAGTTTTAGGTCCTACCTTGGTTCTCTTAGGGGGAGGAATGGAAACCTTAGCCAAACACCCCCACACTTTAAAATATGCATAAGAAGGTTGTCTACCTTTCCATAACTCATATGGAGTTTTGTATGATCCTTTAAAGGGTACTTTGTTCAAGACATAGCAAGATGAAAGGACGACCTCCCCCCACAAGTTTACAGGTAATCCTGAACTAAATAACATGGCATTCATCATCTCCTTAAGGTTTTGGTTCTTCTGTTCAGCCACACCATTAGATTGTGGTGAATAAGGAGGGGTTACTTCGTGTATAATTCTGTGTTCTATGCAAAAATCTCCTATATGAATTACATACTCACCACCACGGTCATACCTAACAGTTTTAATGGTATCACTCATTTGGTTTTCAACTTCTAGTTTATACATCTTAAAGGCTTCTAAGGCATCATCCTTACCTTTAAGCAAATATATGTGATAGTACCTCGTACGATCATCTATAAAAGTGACAAACCATTTCTTCCCACCTCTAGTTTAAACTGATTTCATGTCAACTAGGTCTGAATAAATTAATTCTAAGGGTTTAGAATTTCTTTGAACATTTTTTGTAAAAGGTTTTTTAGCATATTTTGATTCTACACATACTTCACATTTATGTTCATTATCTAAACTAAATTTGGGTATGCAACCTATGCTAGTTAGTCTATGCATTGACTTATAGTTTACATGTCCAAGTCTACCATGCCAAACATTCAATGAAACACAAACATAAGCAGAAGAATTAATTTTATTCATTTCATCATAGGTTGCATTAAGTTTGTAGAGACCCTTAGTCTTATAACCCTTACCTACATAATCATTACCCTTAGTGACAATAACTTTCCCAGATTTGAAAACAAGTTTAAAACCCTTATATCCAAAACACCACAAGTAACAAGATTTTTGCAGATGTACGGAACATGAAGAACTTCATTAAATTTGAGAGTTTTGCCAGAAGTGAGCTTTAGCCCAACTTTGCATTTTCCTGCAACCTGTGCTACAGATGAGTTACCCATGTAGAGTTTCTCCCCTTCCTCTAACTTCTGATAGGAGGTGAACATATCTTGGTAGCGCCAGAGTCTACCCACCAGTATCTCACGTTGGTTACCAAATTAACTTCAGACATCATACCAGAAAAGTCATTCTTGTTGTTTTCAACCAAATTAGCATTGTTTTTCTTATTATTAAAGTCCTTACGTTTTCTACAGTGTATTTCCATATGGCCAGAGTTCCCAAACATAACATGCACCTTTAATTTTACCAATGTCATATTTGGGTTTCTGAAATATACTTTTCTTGTGATGACTGGACTTAGGTTTGCGTTTGCTGCTCTCGCCCTTTTCAGTATTGGAAGACTTGTGCTCAATTACATGCACCTTGTTGGACATGTCCCTTGCAGAGGATACGTTCTTGTCTTTGGAGCACAGTAATTCTTCCACTTGAATCTTCTTACCCAAATCAACCATACTGACTTCACCAGTTTCATGTCTCAATCTACGTTTGTATTCGAACCAGAAAGACGGTAATTTCTCAATCACAATTAACACTTGAAAAGTTTCATCTATCACCATGCCTTCAGCAAGCATTTCATTGATAATACGCTGAAGTTCAAAGAATTGATCAACCACAAATTTGTCAATCGACATTTTGTATTCCAAGAACCTAGCTATCAAGAATTTCTTGCTTCCAGTAGTTTCAGTTTGGTATTTTGCCTCTAAAGCAGCCCATAAATCAAAAGCAGAAAAGCTTTCTTTTGCATTACAAAAACCATACAGTGCATCTTCTAAATAATTTAGAATGTGATTTTTAGCCATATATTTCTGCCTAACCCAACTTTCCAACTCCCTTTCATTTCCAGCATTATTCAAACCCTCATCAAACGATTTCAGAACAAGTTCATCTAACATATGAAAACTCAGAAAAAACAATATCTTTGATTGTCATATTTTGAAATCCTTCCCACTGAATTTTTCTAGTCTGTCAACATCATTTTTACCCATTGTTACCGAAGAAGTGATATTGTGTTAAGATTGTTGGATCTGCAACAATAGAAATACTAAAACAGAAGATGTTAATGTTAATAAAATCTCTGAACTAATTTGCACACAAAGGACAGAGCCACCTGCTCAGCAAATTGTCCTTAACACAATAGTCCACGGGTAGTCCTCAAGAATGAGAGATGCTATACCCCCACAACGGAGATATGTCCAGGATAGAACTGCCGGTTATGATTTGTATAAGCACAATACAAATCACCCTCAAATGAACTTAACAGCAAGATAGATTACAGAAGGGACGTAAACAAGCAGTGCGCAAAACAAAACAGGAAAAGGGGAAAAGAAGGCAGGATAGTAGCTGCTTCTGGTGTAATTTAAAATGAAAAACTCAAGTTCTTTTTATAGGCGAGAAGAGGAGAGAAATCATCCAGTCATCAATGAAAATAAATTTTATAATTAATCAAAAATTTATGTATGAATTGATTAATTACTGGTAACAAAACGGTCAAGATTAATACTCACCGGGTCAGGCGCCCCTCCACATTAAAAAAATAAATAAATTTAGCTTTAAATTCTTTAAGGAAATAATTTTAAAATATTTTGTCCAAAAAGATAAGTCTTGGTTGACCCGCACCCGAGCCCGAGCCCGAGTCCGACCCCGACCTGACCAGACGGACGGCGGCGGCGTGCGTGCTTCGAAGCGAAGCACCGCGCGTGTGTGAAATGTGTGGTTGCACCAACTAGCCCATAGCCTAAGTCTTCTCCCATACACAAAAGTGTATTAACCTCTAAGAGGCATCCCTTAGATGCAAATTTCCAAGTAATATGAAGAGGTAACATCTTTAGTTTCTCTTATGTGGGACTAAAAATTAATTCACAAATAATGAAAATGAGCTAGTTTTCTTAGAGACCCCTTGGTCTTATGCCCATTTTCTACAAAACCAAAAACAAAACTAATTAAACCCATTTTCTCCAACAGTTTATTTAGTAGAAGAAATGTAGATAATGTTTAATCCACCAAAGAAAATAATAATAATTTAAAAGTTAAAAATACCAAAGCTTATATGTCTAGAATGCTTTCAGTTTCTTCAGTTTTTGATGAGGATTTTGAAAACCCATCACTGTCCAGTGATGATAATCATCTTGTTGAAACATGGATTCAAGATATTTACGTGGTGAATCAAATGTTTTAGTTGCACAAGAAGAAAACTCTGTCTTTGATGAACAGATTAATCATGGACGTAATGTTAATTTCAACCTTTACTTTTACCTGTAAGAAGTTTAAGATCTCAAATGTTACACAATCAATCAGGTCCCACCATACATTTGATAAAAAAGAAATTCAAAAAGAGCAAAGAACTAAGATACTAGTAAATAGTAGAAACTGTCAGAAAAATGTTTACGGCTGAAAATATAAGGCTACGGTTGGATAAAATGTTCACGGCTGGTTTTTCATAGCCTCAACCTTGTCGTAAGAAAAATAAAAATATTTAAGTGGAATTCCAGGTCACTTATTGCTAGGAAATACTATTTAGGTTGAGTAATATTATTTTACGGTTGGCTTTCCCAGGCATCAACCTAGCTGTAAATACAGACTTACGGTTGGGAGTTTATAACTTCCCAGTCGTAGAAGGAAACGATTCTCATCTACGGTTGGGAGTTCATCATTTCCCAACCTTAAGTCTGTATTTATGGCTAGAAAATGTTGATTTCCTAGCCTAGACAATTTTGAAAATAAAACTTTGAACCCTAATTTTAAAAAGTGTACCATAATTATACAATAAAATTGATAGAAAAAATGTGGGTTTTTCGATTCCTACCTTAAACGAGCCATGGCTGGCGAATATACTTTAGAATCGACGATTAATCGTAGTGTGGTGAGTAAAACTGGAGAAGATGCAATGGAGAATATGAAGAAGTTACGGCTGAGGAAGAGGAGGAGGAAGATGAAAAGTAAATTAGATTTAGGTTTTTTTTTATTTTGTATTAGATTTAGGGTAGTTATTGAGGAAGGGTATTTTTGACTTTTGATATAGCTATTAAGTCACCCCGTATCCCCATTTGGGACATAATAATCCACTGCAACCCCATGAAAATGTTTGCAACCCTCATAATAGGGTTCCAAAAAAGTAAGTAGAGATTTTTTTTTCTAAGATTATGAGGACATAGTCTAGGTGGTCCCTCGATTCAATGCTAGTAAAAAATTACTCCCTCTGTCTTGATTTAGTTGTTATATAAGGGTTTTATTTTTGTCCTAATTTACTTGTCATAGTTCATATTTTTTCACTTTTTTCCCCTAATTTATCCCTAACTTGGAATTACTCCTCTGTCCCTATTATAAAGGCGGAATACTGAATTTTTCTTGTCCCACTATATAGGCAGAATTCTAATTCCAATATATCTTTTGACATATATGTCCTTATTTATGATGTATGAGAAATCGTATTAAGAATAAAACAGAAGGGCAAAAACAGGAAAAAAACATGAATATTTATGAAAACCAAAAGCTTTCTTATTCTAAAATGTTTCTACTTCTCCACCTTTATAATAAGAACAGATGGAGTAGTTCATAACTTAGAGAAGTATGTAGGTTCAACTTTCTAAACACCATTCTTAAACACTCTCTTTAAACATTTTTACTCTCAATTAACTTATCTCTCTACTACAATTAAAATAAGCTAGGAATTTAAACCTAGAAATATAAATACAAGTGTAGGGTATTTGTAGAAACAAAAATATTCTCTATGTATTTCTTAATATTTGTGCAAAACTTAAATATAACAACTAAATTAGGACGGAGGGAGTATATCAATTTGGAAATAAAATCACATGAAAATATTGAAAATTATAGAGAAAATTCCTTCCCAATAAAAGATAAAAGCCCTTGAGTATTAATATTTAGAGCTTCTCAAATGGATTGTATGTGAAGAAAAAAGTCTTAATCCATGTATGATACACAACCATATTTATAAAAAATTATCTCCAACCTATTGATGTGAAGATGATGTGGAAAGAAAAAGTTAGATATCCTCTAGGTGAACCTCTAGTTTTAAACATTCACTTAAAGGATGTCTTCACATTTTTATTAACAAAAATAGAAATAATTTTAACCAATTATATACTTCCAAATGGGTAAAAGAATGATTGAAAACTTTATGGGTTGGAGATAGAAAAGAAATTTCCCTATTATTTAGGATTTTATACCTGGAGAATGTCTTAAAAGTTATGTCACATATGAAACATCTACATTCACCATTGAAGAAGCTCTTATAGGCTTTTGTTAACTTGTATACCGTATATATATTAAGGTTTAATAAAAAAAAATATTTTATTTTATTGGGAACTGCTTCTTTTTATTTTACTAGAAATTTCTTCTTTTTTTTACATTTAAAATAACAAATCTTATTTCCAATGTAAAAAATTATTTTATTCAGTACAATAAAACAAACAAAACTTATTTTCAATGTAAATGAATGTTGCTTTAGTAAACCTTAATATGTATAGAGGTATTCAAGTTAACAAGATTAGTAGATGTAGATTCAATGAGTTCTAGACTTCTAGTCTTTTTTGGTCACTTCATTTCTATTCCAAAAATAGAAAAGAAACATAAACATATATCAAATCATGACGGTTACAGTGGGTTACTAAACTTCATTAGTCCAAGCATTATGGTTAGATGTTTTACTTAGCTATAACTTGAATATAGCTAAGCCAGGAGCAATAAAAGAACAACCACTATGGAGGGTCCCATTTTTTAGCTTATACAGACGGAAACTGAGATTTCGTCCAAACAGTGACATACAGAAACTCAATTTTCGTCAACAAAAAAAATATCCAAAATATATTTAATCAAATTTTATTAAATATTTGTTGTGGATTAGAAGATAATTAAGAGAAAAATTAGAGATATAATAAGAAAAAAATGAATTAAGTAAATAAAAAATTTAAAATAGAAATATTATGAACGAATATAAGTAAGATACAAAAATTAGCTTATAATTGAAGACGAAAATTCAGTTTCTATAAAATTTAGTTTTCGTCATCCATTTTTAACCAGAAGAAAGCATACATCTATGTGTTTTACCTTAGCTATAATGTATAATGTGGCTAAAGCTAAATTAAAACCTCCACCGTGGGAGCCTAGTTAGCAATTCTCCGAATTATACACGAATTATTTCGAGCCCGTATTTTGTACTTATCATATGACTATGTATGGAAGTCCGACTTAGTTAGCGAATTTTCATCCTAAAACAAATTATACGCGTATTTAAGAATTAACGAACTATACATCCATATAATACTTCGCCACATCATCACCACATTCCCGTTTTCTATCAGATTTTAATCTTCTAGCATCTAATTTCTTTTAGGAAATGTGGATACAGAAGAATTTTGAGTCTGTGATTATAGATATGTCAATGTAGTTCATGAAAATTATTAAACCATAATAAAAATAACATATTTTAGAAATTTATATCTGTCGAATTTATCTTGCTGAATTCATATTTTTAAAACGAATTATACACATAGATATGTCGTTCCAGATTTATGTCGAATCACAGACCATTGACCAAATTTTGACAGAATTTAACTTTTAAAAATCCATATAATACTCGTACGCTTGCCGAATTCCAAAGTCTTAACCGTAGTCAAGTTACTCAAGTAGATACTGGGACGAAGATAGTTGTATTTATACTACTCCAGTGAACGGGATAACACTGACACTAGCGTGTAAAACACTAATTACACAGCAATTAATGTAGGTAGGGTAGACACTGGATGAGGTTCACGAGCAATTGATGAATTGATTTCTTTGCCTCTTAAAAGAAATTCTGTCTCTCTCTCTCTCTTACTTATCTAGAATTCTAGATAGATACTGAACCAGACACTGCACTGCATTAAAGAGGGAACCGGTGAGAAATCCCTTTTAGGACAGATGTAGACATAAAAATGCTACAGTCTTGTTACACCCTTTCATAGGACCCCTCCATTTTCATTTCTTTTTTTTTTCTTTTTTTTTTCTTTTCATTCCCCACTTGCAACATAAATGGCCCCGTTTCCATCCCATCCCATCCCCTTAGGTTGAGTTGAAGATACAGTACATGGTTCTTTTTGTACCTGTAAACATGTACAATTCACGTGTGAATGAATAGATTGAGTTGTTTTAAAGAACTCAGAGGCCCACTAACTAAACACATATTAAGCTTAGTTAGCAATTCGGCGAGTGGTAAACATCTGGATCGATAAAAGTTTATAAATTACGGTAAAAAATCATCAAATTACTAACTATGGTCTTGACCTATATTCAGACTCGCGTACCTCTGCATCAGATACATCTGTGACGCTATATACGTATGTTACACGTTATTTTAATATGAATATACACCAATAGTATCTGAATTTTGTATATATATACTAACTCCGTTTTAGCAAAAGTGTTACTATCACTTTTTCATTTTAACCTAAAAGTTGTTTAAAATAAAAAAGTGATAATAACACTTTTGTTGAAACGGAGAGGGTATTATTTTATTGGTATATATACTTGTTCAAACAAGAATTATTATTTATTAACAAACTATTAGTATTGAAAAATTATATTCATAATATATATTTATTAACAAACTATTAGTATTGAGAAATTATCTTCATAATATATATATATATATATATATATATAATTTATTAGGAAATATCATTGATTCATAACGTCACTCCGTCCTGAATTTTTGATAATGTATCCATGTTTATATCCATGTTGTGTTTGTATCATCGTGTCCGTTTTAGTGTTACCCAGGTCTTGAGTCTTGACTCGTGATTGTTTTGTTCTGCAATCATACTACGTATATAATGCTTCAAAAAAGTACTTAGTATATATGCCGTACACAATTTGTATTGACAAATGTTAGATTTAACAAATAAATTCAACTTTAGAACCATAAAACCCATCAAAGAACAAATATGCATGTTAACATTTGTAGTGACAAAGACATTATTTTGACAAAGATAAGACAATTGAAGTATTAGTTGGCTTTCTGTTTCGCACTATTCCTTTGCGTTGCTTTTGCTTGTTCCATGAGTCGATGTGCATGTCACTATCTAAAAAATAAAACGGGTGTGTGTGATGGAACATAGATTTGGTTTAGACAATAATGGTATTATAAATCTTTGCAAATCCTTTGATTTAGTGCGTCCTATTACTACTTTTGGTTATTTTATTACCGTGAAACATCCGACTTTAAATCTCTTAATTAGAAAAATGTTTAGATACTATTTATTTCTTTATTCTACGGATATAAAACGTAGAGATAAGATATTATTTAGTCTCACAAAGAGAGTTAGATAATATAACTAAGGTGCAATTTTGTAGGAACACAAGAAAAGTGAAAAAACTGAATGTAAATGTAGACTATGCATTTTCATGTATAAAAATTGGGACGATGCAGATGGATCGGATGGCTTTATATCTTATTTCGTATTAACAAAAAATTGCTATTTCCAAGCTAAAATTGGATAAATTTTAAAATTCTAAGACATCCATTACACCTTTAGATAGGCCAAAGGTTCATACTAGAAGACTACGGCGCGTGGTGGGAGGGACAGAAGACGACTGCTTGTGATGTGGAGACCGACAGAAAAAAAAAATAAGGAACGAAAGTTGAAACTTTTTAACAACGGTTTCTTAAAAACTTTAGCCACAGTTAAGAAAAACTTTTAGCAACGAATGGTAGGCGTCCCTGATATTTTGTAGCGGTTAAAAATGTCACATAATTTGGAACTCTTATATCCGTTTCAAATTGATCCATGAAGCCTTTCTTCTTCGCCCGTGATTTAACCTGAACGTGACCCGCTTTTCTGGTTAAATTTTAGGTTTAAAATTCTTCGAATAAACACAATTTTTCTAATATTTTTGCAACCCATATAAATTGTAACGATAATTAGCCAACCTTTAGGGAGGCCTTCTATAGGATCACTTAAGTGTTAAATGTCAGTCATATTTGTGTTCCAATTTGCTTTACAATTTTTATTTTATTTTATCACAATTCGATCAAATTGGAAGGTAATATATCGTTGTTTTTCAAAATTGATTTGTTCATCAAATATATATAGTCCCTAATTGTAGTTACACTTCATAATTCGATCAAAACACATTGATTTTGATCATCAATTGATTGAAATTAAAATAACTCAAAAACCATGGTGTAAAACCCATTTTTGAAATTGATCCAATTTGATCGAAATTGATCAAAATTGATCTTTTCTTTTCAAAATTGATTTGATAATCGAAGAAGGTAAGTCCCCAATAGATGTTAAAATCCATTAATTCGTTCAAAATCAATTGATTTTATCTTCAATTATTTTAAATTAAATCCAAAACAAATATTGTGGTGTAAAAATTAAATTAGAACAAATGTTTGTAACGCTTATATCCGTTGTTAATTTATTTTACCTTCATAAAAAATATTTTACTTATTTTTGAGGGAATTTGTTCGAATTTTTCGGTCGGCTCCCACCGTGCAAACGGTCATCTAGTTAACCATATAATGGAAACAATTTAAAGATACACAACGTAAAATGGATCGAAATAAAAAAATTTAAATTTTAAGATTTTTTTTATTGAAATTTCAATCTCCAAATTATGTGATCATACATGATATTTATCGAAATTTAATTCAATTTCTGATTGATGTACCAACTAATTGCTCTTTATCACAAAAATTTGAAAAAAAATGATTGAGAATCGATTAATTTCAAAAATAAAATAAAAAATAATGGAACTTAGTTTTGAGGACGATAAGCGAAATGACCATATAGAGGGTCTTCAGTCGACCAATTAATTTTCAAAATGCTTTAGAAAAAAGTCAATTTTCAAATACCAATTAATGATTAAATTTACGAAAGTATAGATGATTTTTCATCCTCGTCAAAGAGTTGGAAAATAAAATGAATGGAAGTTGGCTGCCATACTTTAAAAACCATACATTTACAAATAGACATTAGACAAAGAAAACTATGGTAGCAAACGAGTTGATAATGCCTGTCTAGTGATAATGATGTCAACTATTGTGACATGGTTAGACTCTTTACTTGATTATTGTGGAATCTTACAATTATGACCAAAGTTGGAGATAGACCCTAGAATTAAAATATCACCATTAATAATGTCAAAATCATATTTTGCCTTTTGGGGTTCATATATGGTTTCTAGTAAGAAATGTTGATCAAGTATTTTTGAATTCATATGGGTGTAACCCAAAAAAGGCATTTTATCTTTGACATGTAGTGGAGGTTGAAGCTATGTGAGGGGACCTAAAAGCACCTAGCACAGGAAACGGTAAAGTATTCAAATGGGAAGGGTTGGTGTTGTTGTCTAATGAAATTGCGCCTCAGTTTCAATCTTCATTAGTCTAAAATTTCAATGGAAAGATAGACCTAGCGGGAACGGCACGGCCCTTGATTTTGGTTTGTACAATTTTGTATGACTGGTGTTTAACTGCTCAAGTATTCGTGACTGTAAAGAGGGAGATAAGAGGTCCCTTTCTCATTAATATCCGAGCACTCAACCGGCCACTACAGAAGAAAATAAAGTAATTCAATAACTTTGCGTGGAGTATTCCTTTTGTTTGTTGGTCTTGTCAACTTCGTCGCTCATTCTCTATATATAATTGTGGTTAAAATTTAGAGCCTTTTATGTCGAAATTTTAAGACTTATTCTTATCGTGCTTCATACTTCAACATTTAATATTGGATATACCAACTAAAATTAACGTCTAAGCGCTAACTTGATTCCACCTCTTATTCTTATCGTGCTTCATACTTCAACATTTAATATTGGATATACCAACTAAAATTAACGTCTAAGCGCTAACTTGATTCAAGGTGGAATCAAGTTAG
Source organism: Papaver californicum (assembly GCA_023531435.1). Lineage (NCBI taxonomy): Eukaryota > Viridiplantae > Streptophyta > Magnoliopsida > Ranunculales > Papaveraceae > Papaver > Papaver californicum. The sequence goes on from JAJJMC010013110.1 coordinate 691,765, forward strand.
CGCCATATAATTTATCACCATATATCAGACGGTTTGGTGCAGAAGATTGGAGTCGTTATATTTTAAAATTTAATAAAAAGATGATGGTTAATATTAAAAGCGTCCAATAATTGATCGTAAATAATATAACCGCTACATTTTAACTTCTGATATAAAATCTAATGGCTTAATTTTAAAACGCCAAATAATTTGGCGTAAAAAAGTAAATTTTGCAGCGCCAAACCATTAGGCACCACAAAGTTGATTCCAGATTGCATTCAAGCAATCTCTTGAAAGCAATCTTAAATCCACACTTTTCGCTACAGTTTTTGTTGTGAATCTTGAACGAAAACCTCTCCTCGGGCGCCTTCTCTTCGGCTCAGATCGCCTCCACTTGGAGTAAATTTGGGTAGACTTTTTTATTTCTTTTTTCATCGTTTCTTTGTATTTATCTTTCTGGTGTAGGTTTTTTTTTTCCGATTCATGTTTCTTGTTATGCTTGTTCAGGTTTTATTTTAGATTTTTTTCATCGCTTGTCCAACTTTTCTAACAGGGATTCCTCTAGTTCATATATGTTAATATGTTGTGTAATCGGTGATGAAATAAGTGTAATTTGCAGCGATCAAAATTTTCATGACAAGTTTTTCTAGTGGGTACAAGACTTTGAAGAAACTCAAGATCTTGTGTTGTCGACTAAGAAGACTAGTATTATGTGATCAAAGATTGTTACCTTCAGAGGGTACCCAATTTATTTGCAAAAGGAAACCACGTCTACCATCTAGGGTTACCGATTCATTTTTTTATGTGATCCTTCCTTTAACTATATTTCTATGAATTGTGCTAGGTAATCTGATGAATTTATATCTCAAGTTTGGTGATGCTTTTCTATGGAAAGTGAGTTACCAAAAATGGATACATCTTTTCCGGTCAGTTGAAACTTTCCGTCATGTTTCCAACGAGCTTTCTGTTAGCCAGCTGTAGCACACTTAGATAAGTTTTGGGCTTTTGACTTTTCTCTTTTTGGAAGATGGCTTTTTTACATTTATTATATAAAAAAAATTCTACCGAGTTGGATCATGTTTCATTGATCAGCTCTCCCGTATATATGCAGGTGTTACTCTTACTGTCAATATTGTTGTTTGTTTGCCCATCAGGGACAGAGCCAGAGTAATTCAGTCCTAGGGTCAAACACGATACATTCACAAAAAAAATTAACCCCATTAGCGATATAAAACTTCAATTTTACTTTATATATTTGAACCCATAATATATAAAAATCACCCTAAAATTAAACCTAATCCTATTAAAATCCAAAATCCCATGGAGTCTGTAGACCCCACAAGCACTCCCTTGGATCCGTCCATGTTGCCCATACACTATTTTTGGATTTTGGTTATGGGATTCAGATTATAAGATTCAGGTAATTGTGATTCTAGTTACTGATTGGATTCATTTCTTGTATGTTTCTGTTCAATTTACTTCATGTAACTTGGGGGTTTGCCCTTTTTATTTATTAAAAAAAAAATAAACTAAAGAAAAATAAAATAAAATAAAAAGGAAGTAGAGGATTCTTCTAGGGTGAAGGTGAATCCTACGGGAATACTAGCTCACTACAAAAATGAAGTTTTGTGAAAGAAGTTTCAGTGATTGTTTATTTGGACGGGTTTTTCACGATTTATAAATGGGTTTATCATTATTACCGGTGGTAAATCCATTTATGTGATCATACGATCAGGATCATTTTAAATTTGTTTATCCTGTATAAAACTATATCACCTTACTAATAAATAATAATGGTGTCCCCTTAATAAAGAATCCTCAATTGGGGAATACTCTCATAAATTAGGGGATACTCACGGTTATGTGGGGATGGATTTTGGCTAAAAGGGTATTTTTTAATAATGAAATGTTCATACTGCCCTTACACTAATAAAAAAAAAAAACCTAATAAGTATTCCCTCGTTTACAATCAGTATTGCCTTGTTTTGCCTTTTTGTTTTACCTTTTTACAATCGGTATTGCCTTTTTGTAATCGCCATGGCCTTTTTACAACCGGTATTGTTAAGGGGGTACAGTCGGTATTGCCTTTTTACAATCGGCATTGCATGTTTACAATTGGTATTGCTAAGGGGTACAGTCGGTATTGCCTTTTTACAGTTGGTATTTGGGGTAAGATAAACCAGTTCTTTTTCTATTAATTCACTGATGTATCTTCTCTAATTATCAACACAACAAACAAAAATCATCACCATAACCACAATTTCTTAACGAAACTAAAAACCCCAAATCTTATAGATAGAAAACCCATCAATTCTCTTTATGTTTTTTATCTCTTATAAAACCCCATGACTACCATTTGATTTTGGTCGATCAACCAACACCATATTTAAAACATTCATCTTCCTGGTCTCTCATTCAATATGCCACAACCAGTATACTCCTTTTTCAAACCGAATATCACGGTTTTTCTTTCTTCTTTGTTTGTGATTCTTTTGATCTTTGAATATAATAATTAAAAAAAATCTTCATATTGCTTGTTTGTGGTTGGATTGATCGGGGAAAGTGAAGTAGTTTTAGCAAATACTCCATTGTTACAGCTTGTTTGTGATTGGATTGACTCAGGGGAGTTTAATGAAAAAAGTCCTAAAATTGAATACAATACCGTCGGTACCTGGTGTCGGTATAGTTTTACGATGAATACGACCGATTGTATTGCATCGGTATTGTCTTCATCATTTATCTATGCCCAATAATCTTAACTTGTTTTTCTATTAACTAATTAATCTAATTTATAACTAATTAATATAAAGAGTAATTTAGTTATTTTTTAAATTTTTTTAATTTTTTTATTTTTCTTTAAGTATCCCTAACTTACAAAAGTATTCTCTAATTAAGCATTTTTAATAAATCATGGAGTTTTTAAGTATTTTTTTGTTTAGGATTCCAAACCTAGATAAATTTGGGACAAGTAAAAAAAAACAAATCTTGCTTTCAACGGGGATTGGGGACCTTACTAGAAGTATAAAACCTACCCAGTTTTAAATAGGGGGGACCTACTACCGCACAAAATAAACAGAACAGCTAAAGTTTTTGAATTACCACGACCAGGTTCTCAAAAAAGAGAGCTGATTAGTTCTCGTTGAAACGAGCACATCCTTTTTTTGGGTCCCCACCATAAAGTTATTATCATTTTAATCCCATGCTCTCATAAAACTCCACTAAACGATTTTACAAGATGTGTAAATTACCGTCGCAATATTTTCAAGCTTGACCCTACTGGTTAGTCATGTCAACTATCTTCCATATACTCCATATCCGATGTTGTGTCATAGGATTCTTAATCGAACGGCAAATATATAATGATTTAAAAATTGCTTAAAAGACAAAAGAAAACTCATGGGATATCAGATCTTATTTGAATGGTCGACAAAGTTTTCTGTGTGACCAGTAAATTACATGAGGGAACAGGGAAGCATGATTGACATATATTTTCTCAGTCTAAAAATGCGTGGCCTATAATTCATAGATTAAAAAAAAAGTATTATTTTTAAATATTTTTATAATTATATCCTTTTAAATAATAATTAATAAAATATAAAAATAATTTATCTTTTAAAATATACCATGAATATAAACATAGCTATTAAATTATAATATATATTTTTTATATTAAAAATAATCAATTTAGAAATATCTCTTATTAATGAATAAAATTTAGAGATAAATAGATTATCTATTTTTAAAAGAAAAGAGTATTCTTTGATATCTCTTTCTTTTTCAATAAAAGTTTCTTTCGTTGGATTGAAATCGGAACATAATATTCGAAATTTGGTACGGAAGTGAGATAGATAGATTGTTTCCAATTAGGATTGCGGTTCCCAAAAATAGGAGCTAGAAAATAAGGAGGTGGTTTTAATAGAATCTGAAAAGGATTCTGACGCGCCAACTATGTTAAGGTCAAATTAATTTTATATCACACAATGAAGGAATTCAATTTATATATATGCTCTCAGGAACCAGATGAATATTATATTAAATTCCATGGATTAGAACCAATAGAAAAAATACATTTTACTAGCCAGAATAAAATATCTTATTAACTTAATTAAATAGAAAAAATAAATAATTGATAATTTCCAGGGAGGAGAGAATAATTGATAATTGAGCGTATATTTGGACCAGGGGCATCATCATACTGCATTAGAACAGACAAGAAAAAAAAACCGTTCCAAATACAAAAAGTTGAGGGGGGAATGAAATAAATAATTAAGAACATCTCCTTCTAAAAAACAAGAAATTAGTGAGGGATTTAAAAGAAAATGACTTAAGATTTTACTTTGCCATCCTTTTCTTCAGTCCAGGGAGTTCTGAATAATTACAAAAACCACACCAGATTCATTTCCATTCAATGGTATCATCATAAAAAAAAGAAACCCCTAATATTTTTCCTATTTTTCACTTTAAGACCCTAATTAGAAATATTCTGTCTTTCCCCACCCTTTTAGTTAGTTAAGGGAGAGGAATTTTGGTTGGTTACATGAAAAGTTCAGACTGCAACAATGTATAGTAATTAGCGGTTTCATCTTCAAATTCCCACAAGCCTGTATCATAACCCCCCATATCAAATAATCTAACCTCACCGTAGTTACTCCTAACTTCATCTTCTTCAAATTCAAAATCTAATCCGATTTGAGGAATACCAAGTTCATCGTCAGAAGCTTCTAAAAGGTGTCTAATAACCCCATCTTTATCTTCTTCATCTTCATTAGAAGCAGCAGATGATGATGATGATGATAATGATAAATCTTCAAAAGCATTTTTGTTTGAGTTATGACCATCAGGAATTGGGGTTGTAGTAGCAGAACTCTTTTTAGTAGATAAGTCATCAGATGTAGATATTTCTTGTTGAAGACTAGTTATCAATGAAGATATATCTTCCACAAGTTCTTCTTCTTCTTCTTCAGTCTCAAGAATAGAGAGTATCTGATTATATGGAGAAGATGTTGAGGAAGAAGAAGAAGCAGAAGATGAAGTTTTTTGTCTCTTCATTTCTTCAACTTCTTGGATTTGGGTTTCTTCCCTTGACCTTTTTGGTGTAGTAGTGATTGCTGTTTCTGCCATTCGAACAAAACTTGAGCAAAATAAAAAAGAAAGCAAAGAGAGGAAGAGAGATGTTGCAAGTAAAGAAGGGTTTGATTTGATGAAAGAGAATAAGGGGGGGATGGGATTATATATAGTGGGTGGAACTGTGGAAGATATCAAGTACCGGTCAAAACAAAAGTGGGAGAAGAGAATTATTAAAAGTGGGGTTATTGGACCAGCAAACTTATTGTGTCAGGTAACACGTGTCTTCATATGCTTTTAAGGTTTATTTTTATTTTGAGAACCGTGGAGAAGTTTTAAGATCTGCTATATAAATAAGGAGTATTTTATTGAATTTTTTTTTTATTAAGGAGATGAACATTTGCTTGCATTGCATGTCA
>JAJJMC010013110.1:697236-725631 GCA_023531435.1 Papaver californicum
ATTTTTTTTTTATTAAGGAGATGAACATTTGCTTGCATTGCATGTCATTGTCAGGCACGTAGGAGGAGCTTTTGCCAAATGTGAAGGTTGGGAAGGGAAAAGCACGTGGATGCTGTAATATTTTGCCTTGTGAATTTGAGGATCACCAAAAATTAATTAGGGATTATTTTCTTAACTCAATTTAATAGGTGTGATTAAGGGGTGATCTAGGGTATATAAAAATACTAAAATATCATTTTACTTATTAAATAATTACCACAAAATCTTTCACTAATAAAAGTTTGAAACCCTAAACCTAAAATCTAACATGTTATAATCGGTAGTTTCGTGTTTGTGTTAACTACTGATTATTGTGTTGTTCTTTATTGTTCATGAACTTCATGCACAATCGGGAGTTACGTTTAGTCATAAACTACCGATTGTATTACTGGACACAAATTTAGTGGTAATCGATAGTTTCGTATAGGGTTAAACTTCTGATTTAGCAAGTTAGTGATACTCAAAAACATCCAACACAATCGGTAGTTATTTTTACACATAACTACCGATTATTCTACTGGATGCAAATATACACATAATCGGAAATTATTATTTTTATGTAACTACCGATTAAAGTGTGTTCATATGCACAATCGGTAGTTATATAGAGCCCGAGCTACCGATTATGCACAATCAGTAGTTAAGTTGATTTTTTAACTACCGATTATGAACAATTGGGTGAGTTTAATGTACTTTGTAAACAATGTGATTCGATTAGTTAATTGGTCTTGTAAAACAGTTGAACGTAATAACATTTCATCGAATCTAAAAAGCATATAGAGCGTAACATTACAGGAAATGAAATGCACTTAAGCATATAGGTTGAAACCGAACAAGGGAAGTTCTTCCAAAATCCGATAGCAATCCTCATGCATAAACTCCTCCCCATGCTTATTTTCATATTACTGGAGAGCCATCACCCATTGAAAAACACAAATCAATTATAAGTTTGAATGTTTGAAAACTCTTTTTAATGAACGACTTATTAACGTAAAACACTTACTCTTGCCACAGGCGATTCGGCGGGACGAGCTCGGAATCTCAATCTCATTTCCTCTTTCAAGTGTTCCAACCGTTCGAACAACTCCTCATAACTTGTCCTAACGCCTCTGGGTGTTTTCTGAAATTAATTTCCGTTTAAGGCGACAAAAATCTGAAACAAACGCTACCAAGAATCGGTGGACTGCTGCGCCATCCAATTTTCATTAACGCCTCGGTTGTTGTTGTTCCAACGTGCAGTTTCGTACTCGTGCGACATGATCGTTGCCCACGATCTAATAATGGCCACATCTTCATCATTAGTGTATTGAAGAGCCATATTAGTGCTTCAAAATCAAATGTGAGAATAAGAATGAGATTGAAAGGGATAGGGGAGATTGAGGTTGAAAGTAATAGGTGAGAATGAGAATATCCTTGAAAGGGATAGTTTTCTTTTATAGTGTTTTATTACTAACGACTATCTTTTCAAAAAAAAAGTCGTTGGGTTGGGTCGTACAAGCATAATCGGTAGTTTAAGAATTTCTTAAACTCCCGATTGTGTACATTCAGCATCAATCGTTAGTTTAAGAATTACTTAAACTACCAATTGTTAGTGTCCAGGAGTTTTGAAAACTTTCCAATTTCCAATTTGGGGCAACTTACATAATCGGTAGTTTGTACAAAAATTAACCTACTGATTGTTAATGTCCAAAAGTTTTGAAAAAAAATGCCATTTCCAATTTGAGGCATCTTACATAATCGGTACTTTAGGGTATCTATTATCTACCGATTGTTGTTTTCTTTTATGACTAATGATATTTGAGCAATTATTTAGAATGAAAGTACGATCAACGGCTAGTTTTTGAAATTATCCTACAAATACACCTCTCTTTTCTCAACCAAATACAACATATACCTAGTTTTATACAGTGTACAAAAATCATTTAAGCATCTCCTCTTTGTAACTCACTGTACATACCTCTACTTACAAGCATGATAACATTTGACTCAGCTGAAGATTTGTCTATAACCAAAACATGGTATAACGAAACCCTACGTGAAGATGTCATAGCTGGAAGGGTTACACCCGAAACCTTTTGGGGGAGGATCTACATCAAATATGTGCGAGATTATGGAAATCCAAAGCGAAGATCTCTACAACAAATTCACGATAGGTACCAACTTATTCGAATAGGAATAACAGATTATTTAGCTATACAACAACGCATCTTTAACCGCAGCCATTTAGGCTTGTCGATCCAACAATTTGTAAGCATCTTTTACATAAGCTAAGTTCTAAGATCTTCCAATAATAACAACATAGTAAACTTGATGAATTATGTTCTAGGAGGATGTCGCAAAAACACACTACTATCAGGAAAAAGGAAAAGAATTCATATTTGTTGAAAGCTATGAGTTCATGAAGTCCAGAGTGTAATCACTAGTAAATGTTTAACTTTATGTACCGATTGTACAAAATGTTAGAATTTTACAAAAAAAATCGACTTCCAATTTGGGGCTACATATTATAATCGGTAGTTTTAGAATTTCTTAAACTACCGATTGTGATTGTATAAAATGTTAAGATTTTACAAAAAAAATCGATTTCCAATTTGGAGCTACTTATTATAATCGGTAGTTTTAGAATTTTTCAAACTACCGATTGTGATTGTACGAAATGTTAAAATTTTACAAAAATATTCGATTTCCAATTTGGGGCTACTTATTATAATCGATAGTTTTAGAATTTTGTAAACTACCGATTGTGATTGTACAAAATGTTAAAATTTTACAAAAAAATTTGAGTTCCAATTTGGGGCTACTTATTATAATCGGTAGTTTATGAAATTCTTAAAATACCGATTGTGATTGTACAAAATGTTAAAATTTTATAAAAAAATTCGATTTCCAATTTGGGGCTACTTATTATAATCGGTAGTTTATGAAATTCTTAAACTACCGATTTTTAGTATCAAGGAGTTTTGAAAAAAAATCGAATTCCAATTTTGGGCAACTAACATAATCGGTAGTTTGTACAAAATTTAAACTACCGAATGTGGTGGAATCGGTAGATATATTACTCATTTATCGACCGATTATCATTTGTTCATGGAATTAAATGCATGCAAAAAATGAATTAGTCGTTGTGAACAAAACATTGTATTAATATTTTTTTTGTATACATTCATATGTTCAAAAAAAATATTCAAAATTAACTATTCATCAACCTGGATACGTTCAATTACGTTCTGTACTGAACTTCCAAAAAAACGATCCCGAAGTTTCATGTTCTGATCGTATTGCTTCAACCACTCCTTACAATAGTTAGTTGTGAAGTAATCCGATCACCTGGATAATGGAGGTAATAGACAATCTTCTTTTAAAGTTAAACCGATAAAATAATTGTCATTAACAAAAGCCATAATGATTCGTCTATCCTTGACCGAATCATCACACACCGTCCTTGTGGGTGTAAATGTGAGATTAACTCCTGTTCTTGGAGGACAGAAAAAATGTACCACGCAGTTCAATACATTCTTTAAAAGATACTCACATACCGGCATTACCATCCAAAACCTGGATCCGACCACCTCCAATCCCTTTTCGCCTTTTACACGAGTATATAACTCGTTGAACCCTTCTTCTCCACCATGTGTATCTCCTGTTTTCATCATTTCAATATAAAAATCTTTATCCTCCAATAAATGTGCGGCCATATTATTTCTTAAATATTCCCATTGGGTCATATTCTCGGTAGCTGCCTCACTAAAGTTTCCCATTTGTTTCAAAGCAACGTGGAAACCACAATTGTCATACCCATCTACATCTTCGGTGGACAAAACAAATGGTGTAATGAGTAGAGGGAGTTGGTCCAAATACCTATCGTGTATATGTTGGGTTTGACTTTGTTGGGAAGGAATCGTAAGCACCTTAGCTTTGACTTGTCGTGAGCTTGGTCCACCTTGATCCTTCCTTGGACGACCCCTTTTCGCTGAAGCCGGGAAATCTTCATACTCAGCTATCAGTATGTTCATGCCTAGAAAGGTCACGACGACTAGATAACAATTCCTTAAACTCTTTCCTTTGAATTGACCTCGGCTTTTCGGTATTCGGCCTACCAATCGGCTTTCCTTTTATTGGTTTATGAACAACCTGTTGATAGGGGTGAAGGGCTTCCTCTAAATACTGCACCAAAATTTGTTTTTGTGCCCCATTTGACCTAGAGTAACGCTCACGTAGTCGTGCAAATATTTTCGTCTCCACGAACGACACACCAAGCACCTCCGGGGTTGTTGGAGTGAAATTTAATTGCTTCAAAAAGGGATGAATATCATTAATTTCAATCACTTCTTTGTACCTTCCAAGCATGTGACGACACGGGAGTCCAATACCTATCATCGTCTTGCAGTTGCAAACTGTAGTCTCATCATCGTGATCTCTGTACAACTCCAATTGTAGCATCATGAAATTTATTGTCCACCAAGAAACTTTGTAAACTATACCCCTTAGAAGATCTTTATGTTTTAAATGTGCCAACGGGAATCTATGCCGACTTCTTTCCATTGAACCATGAATCTTAGTGAGGTCACGTTCGGAGAACTAATGGATTGCTTCTTGGACCGACACGACCCCATTTTGGCTTCCGACTAGTATCTTCTTTAATCGGCCATGGGACCCCTCTGCAATGCTTGTTGCCTCGTTCTTGAAGTGCTGATATTCATATGTCCATGCATACACAAACTTATCCTTATGCGGTCCCAACCATTGTGATTTGCAACACTTAACTGCTTTGGGGTAGTCCTTGGCCCATTCATCCTCAAAATTCTTCAAGTTGTATTCATAATCTTCCTCCCTCATCGACCAAACTATCTTATCCCATGCTTTTTGAAATAAAGACCACTTCATTCCATCCTCGGCCCACTTTTCTTCGGCCAACCTTTTATCTTCTTTTTGTTCTTCGACGGTTAGTTTACTAATACGTTCATCCTCTTCCTTTGACCTCTTGGTACCTATGTTTCGTTTTTTAGCTTGGATATGATGTCTGCAATTTACTTTGATGTTGCATTGAATGTTCCACGTACAAAGCAAATTCCGGGCTTCGAGAAACACTACCTTTATTGCATTCATCAAGCCTGTATCGTTATCTGTTACAATAACCCTTGGAAAATTATCGCCATTATAGATCGACCTCAACGTTTGCAACATCCAAATGAAACTCACATCGTTCTCAGCATCCATTAAACCCCAAGCCACAATAAATGTGCATTTGTCCGAAGTGTGGCAAGTGATGTTCAACAACGGCATATTGTACATGTTTGTCTTGTAAGTAGCATCTATAAACAAAATTTGATGAAAGCATTGAGAAAACTGGATCATCTCCGGATGTGCCAAGAAAATACAAATCACCCTACCATCCCTTTCTTCTTTCCTCAACGTGTAATTGTATTTCTCGGCTAACCACTCAGATTGTTGCATAACCATTCGGCCGTCCCATTCCGTCCTTTTGATCTGTGCTAGCGCCGAATAAATTGTAGACAACGAGGACAAGTTGTTGGGGTCGTCCGCCTTTATCTTAGAAAAGGATTGATCTCGCTTTCATTACGGTCCTCATAGACTTCACCTTCTTCATTTCTTGTGGTTTTAACTTGGCAACCATTACGTGCCCAACAAGATTTTCCGGATCTTCGTGGTTATGACAACCATTAGCAACTCTATACATTTTACATACTTTTCTTTTCTTACCTTCGGGCTTATGGAAGATAATCTTAAGTGGGCATCCAATATTCTTTTAATTACCTCGGTATATCCTATCTGTCTTCTTTACGTATTTATAATTCTTTCCCATATGACTCTTTCGCTCGCCACCTCTCTCGTAAATCATTTCAAATCGGTCAACTTTCACGCAATTGTTCTGAACTACAACGCACATCTTCTCTTTAGCCTTGTTGAGAAACCATTCATTTGCCTTCGCCTTACTTCCAAATGTCTTAAAGGCGCATATAACAAAACAAATATCATAAGCCTAACCATGTAACATACATTCTAAGAACAAGTTAAGAGTGGGTATGTAGCGTACCAAATTATTCGCATAGTGTAGGGAAATATCAGGACTCTCGTATGTAACAGGATTAACCAATTTAATAGTCTACGTAAAATAACAATGAGTTAAACAATGATAATCGGTAGTTAGTTAGGTTCACATGCTACCGATTATGAACAATCGGTAGTTAATAAAACTCCCGTGCTGACGATTATTTACAATCGGTAGGTAAGATGTATTCATTAACTACCGATTGTAACGTGGAAATTAACTCAAGTCATGTCCACAAAAACAAGTATAATCGGAAGTTTAATTTGTTAACAACTACCGATTATTTACAATCGGTAGGTAAGATGTATTCATTAACTATCGATTGTAACGTGAAAATTAACTCAAGTCTTGTCCACAAAAACAAGTATAATCGGAGGTTTAATTTGTTAACAACTATCGATTATTTACAATCGGTAGGTAATATGTATTCATTAACTACCGATTGTAAGGTTTGCAAAATATTATCTTTGTACGTTTGGAGAAATTCAGTTTTGGGGCGACCAGCACGGAAGAAATCAACTCAAGTCATGTACACTCATAATCGGAGGTTTAGTGTGTTACACAACTACCGATTATAATACAATCGGTAGGTAACTATTTGACATTAACTACCGATTGGAAAGTTTGCAAAATAATAACTTTGGAGGTTTGGAGAAAAACTAATTTGGGGCGACTAACTCAATCGGAAGATAAAAAGTTCTCATAAACTACCGATTGTGAAAATATATTCAAAAAAAATTAATTTGGGGCGACTACAATAATCGGTAGTCAGTAAGTCTTCCTAAACTACCGATTATATTAAAAAAAATTCAAAAAATAAAAATACAATTTGGGGATTTTGTATAATAGGTAGTTAAAATCTTCAAGAGACTACCGATTGTTCTATTTTTTCTGAACAGACGTATAATCGGTAGTTTATGGAGTACCATAAACTACCGATTATGGTACGTCCATGGCATTAAATGCATGCAAAAATGTATGTTTTTTGTTGCCGATCACATACAAACGCATACAAATTGGGTTTTGAGCTTCTTAACACAATACCTGATTGTTTGACGCATTATTATCTTCATTTTGATGTGATTCATCGTCTAGGTTTTCTTCCACACCAAAATTTGGATCATCCAACAAATAACCCAAATCGTCGTCTCTAAACGTGTTTGAACCTTCAATACTATGTTCTTCATGTTCAATCTCATCTTCTATTTCATACCCATCCATGTTATGATTGAATTTAGTCAAAATTTGATTTCCCAAAAATTCTTCTTCTTCTTCTTCTTCTTCTTCTTCTTCTTCTTCTTCTTCCTCTGTAACACACTCTCTATTTCTATTCTAAAACTAAACTCAAATTCATCATTTAACACTAACTATAAAACCAAATTAATCAACTAACTAATCAAAATTAACACTAATTAAGTAAGGGTAGATTAGCCATTATAGAAATTAGATGGATAAGGGATGTCTTGAGGTTACTTTAAAATGACCTTATTTTGTCTTATTAGTCGCCACTAATTAGTTTTTGGTAGCCCTCAAAAAAATCAGGATATTTTGGAGTTATTTTTTTTAGGGTTTCAGAGTACCTATGGGCTATATGGCACGAGTATTCGTTAATGGGAAAGAAGGTTGTTTTGAGATATACACATAATTCTTAAGGTATATTCAATAATGGTAAAATAGAATTACTAGATAGTAAAATAATTCCTTATCCATTATTTTTCCTAATAATAGGAATGCCTTTATTATTTATATTTTTATAATTATTTAATATTTAATATTTAATATTTTTAATTTCTTTTTATTATTAAAATTTTTAAAATGTTTTTCTTTTCATTTTCTTTTAAATTATTTTCTTTTATTTATTTAAAAAAAAATTTAATTTTTTTTGCTTGCACCTAGGTTCAACTGACAAATAAGAAAATAAAAAAAAAATAAAAAAATAAACTATATAAAAATCTTAACAAAAAATAATTTTTTTAAAAGATAAAAAAATTAAACTAAAATAAAACTTTAAAATTTTTAAAAATAATAATTAAAAGATAATTAAAAAAATTAATTTAAGAATTAATTATATAAATTAATTAAGATTATTTAAATAATTTAACTAGTTTTAATACATCCCTTATTAATTTATACTAGTTAGAGTAAACATTTTATATGCCCACAAAACAGACATTTCCTAAGAAATGTGGCGGTGGAAAGTGGAAAGTGGAAAATGGAATATGGACTTAACCCCTTTGGCAAACATCATGGCATGGAGGTAGATAGTAGACAGAGACTAGCTCTAGAGAGAGTTGAAAATGTGATACCGCGGGTGATAATAGTGTTTTTAGATTTTTCCTAATTAAAAACTACTGTTTGACTGGATTAATAGTGTTTTTTTTTTCTTTTAAAGCATTACGTTAAAGGGATAGCGAACCCCAGGATTGTTAAGGCTGTTTTATGGACATTTTAAGGGGAGAGGTGACATAAAAGCATAGTGAAAAGGTTCATCTTTCGGTCTCTCCTTCAAAACAGGAAAGGATGGAGCAAATCGAAGCTTTGATTACACATAATGTAGTTATTGAAAAACAGAAAAACAAATACTATTTAAAACAGAAAGTTCTATATAACCGAGGGAGCGAAGTTTGGTTCACTATCAAAATCTGCACTCTGGAACACCATATTCCCTCTACCATCTTTCATTGTTCTAATAGTTGTTGACTTCGTAGGGATGTATATTGGGGCTCGAAGATATCCCGTATACCGTATACCATGGAGGAGAATCAGGAGATGACTGCTGGACATAAGCTGAACTTGCCTTTCACTGGGCAAAGGAGTTGCAGCGGACAAATGTAGCTATTGAAGCTGAACATACGACTACTCTCACCAACTTCAAATCCCTATATAAAGATGTCGTCCAAAGAAGATTTCCAGTTTGCTACCATGCTCGTACCAAGGAAACAGTGAAGTTTAAACAATGAGGTCTCTTTTAGTCTTATTAGTCTAAATGTTATAAGTAGGGGGGAAATCTTAGATGCTTTTAAACTTGTATCTCTTTGTCAGGACTACAATCTCCAAACTCCTTTTTGGTGGAATGGAGATTCCTGAGTATTTTGAATTGTAATCTTAACTCTGACCAAGCTTTAGACTTGTTAAAAGCTGGTCAGCACCTCCAGCAAGGGTACTCTGTCTAGGCTTCTGCCTGTTTTGCTATAAAAATAAAATAAAAAATATCTAACCAGAAAAATTAACTAAAGCGAGATATGATATCTTGCTTAACTAATTTCATTGATAAAAAGATATACTAGTTGCTTTATAGTGGGTCCATATTTTGTTGAACGAGCTATTTTATCTCGTTAACCACTTTTTTTTCTAAAAAAAATAATTGTTTGGTGAGGCGGAATACATATTTTACTTAAATCAATTTCCTCTTCTCCCCTATAGCACTTAGGTATTCCCTCAAGCTGAACTATCAGCATTATTTAAATCGTTATTTGGGGTTTGTTTGTTTTTTAATCAAAAATAAAATAAAAATGGATACTAGATAAGCAAAGATTTTAATTCGGGATACTATATTTTTGATTAAGGAATTTGGGATTTCCAGTTAAGATCTGCATGAAACACTGATATGGTGAAGTCTATTGGATCGAACACCTCTGAATTTTTTGGAGCTATTTTTGTTTATTTAAACCTTTTTTTTTAATTTGCTGCTCCACCCGCATGGGTTGCATTATTGACATGTTTAAAACTAAATTTTCCTTTCTGATCTAAAGGAAATTTTATTGTCGAAAAGAGAATGTATAAAAATTGTACTACCCAAGCAAAACAAAAACAATGATAACCGCCTACCAAGATGCAATAAGGAGGCTTAAAGTGCACACTCTATGCAAGTTCACAAAACATCTTAAATTATGACATGCTCAAATTCCTCCAACGTTAAGGTCCAAGTGAATGAATCTTTATTTTTGCCTTATCGATGATTGCAATGAAGTTAATTTCCTTTATGTTGAAGATTCATGCATTCTTTTCTTACCGAAAAACCAATGGTAGCAAATTCTAGATTACAATACCTTAGTTGATTGAATTAACTTCCATGATTGCTTGACGGTCGTGATAGATTTTAAGACTCATAAATGCTGATGTAACTTGTCTTTGGTGTAATTCGATAACTTTGTGGCAAGAGAAAATTGAAGCAATTGATGATTACATAATACACGTTTCTTAGGCACCTCAAGCGTAATATTTCGCAGGTTTAGGGTTTATCATGAGACAAAGTCCATAAGAAGAAAATATTTTGCGAGGTGTTCGCCTCGGATTGCTCAAAGTTAACCGGGTCAACTGTGTATGACCAAAAACTTTAGTAGAAAAAGTGATAAATGGTCATATAGTAGGGTGTGGGAGGTCAAAGAAGGTGTCCAATGGATGTGTCACTTCTTATAAGTATTTACAATTGGATCTTTACGGTCACTGAAAACTGAAAACAGGAAAAACCCATAACCATAATTATGTCCTTTCTCTCAATTTCCTGTTTAATATCTTATTGATCAAAATCAATATCGTACAGACCTTGATTCGATAACGTAGGGATTTATTTATCCTGAAGTCAATAATTATATAAATCATTTATACTTGTAAATGGGATTTGGAAGGGTCAAATTATTAGTTAAAAGAATTTCACACCAGAGCCTCAAAGTTAAAAGTACGACATTTTTGTTGAAGTGTTTCATCCTCACAATCAAGACATATAATTTTCCAACATATTTTGTAGAAAACACTTCTTGCATGTCAATTACCACTTCAGTATATCATCCAACTCATTATGAGATATGGAAGTATACAATTCTTATTGTAATTTTTCGATCTTATAGATGTATTAGTGTTGGAGTAAAATAAACTTAAAATTTTTTTGGTCTTGGTGGGAATGGATCTTAGGACCTAGAAGTCACTAAGGTACACTAGCTCATTTTTCACTTTTGTGAATGAACCTTTAGTCCCACATTGGAGAAACTAAAGATGATTTCTCTCCTTGTTACCTAGAAAGTTGCTTCTAAGGGAGGGACCTTAGGGTTTAAAAGCTTTTGTGGTTGGGGGAGTACTAAGGATATGGGCTAGTTAGTGCAACCATGCTTTTCACACATGTGCGGTGCTTCGCACCGAAGCACGCACGGGCTCGGGTGCGCTTGCGTTTTGCGGCTTGCGGCTGCGGATGTGGGTGTGGGTGTGACTGTGGCTACTGCTGCGGGAATGAGTATGGTTGCGGGTGCGGGCATAGGTAAGGCTGCGGGCCAACCAAGACTTACGTTTTTGAACAAAATATATTTTCTTAAAAGAATTTTAAATCAAATTTGTTTAAAATATGGGGGCGTATGACCTGGTGAGATTTTAGGAGAGAATTATTCTTAACCGTTTTAAATCCGTTTTAACCATTAACTCCGTGCTTCATGCGTGGAATTGAATTTCAACCATAACGTCCGTGATTTATGCACGGAATTGATTGCCATACTCTCTTCTTCTACCTATAAAAGAAAACGAATTTCTTCATTAGAACTCACTCCAGAAGCAGCTATTATCATGTCTTCTTTTCCCCTCTTCTTGCTTTGTTTTGTGCACATTGCTCATTTATTTCCCTTCCATCTAAATTGTTGTTAAGTTCTAGAGGGTGACTAGTATTGTGCGTATACTAGTCATAACGGGCAGTTCTATCATGGACACATCTCCTCTGTTGGGGTATAACATCTCTCATTATTTAGGAGTACTCAATTTGCTGACCAAGTGGCTCTGTCCATTGTGTGTATCAATCAGAGATTTCTTAACCTTAAGAATTTCTCCTGTTTAGTGTTTTCCATTGTTGCAGATACAACAATCTTAACACAATAGTTATTTCTTCTGTGACAATGGGTAAAAATGATGTAGACAGACCAGAAAAGTGCAGTGGAAAAGATTTCAAAAGATGGAAATCCACGATGTTATTCTTTCTGAGCTTTCATATGTTAGATGAATTAGTACTGAAATCTTTTGATGAGATTTTGAATGATGGTAGAAATGAAAGAGAGTTGGGAAGTTGGGGTAGACAGAACTATATGGCCAAAAACCATATTTCAAACTGTTTAGAAGATGCATTGTATGACTTTTATAATGCAAAAGAAAACTTCTCTGCTTATGATTTATAGGCTGCTTTAGAAGCAAAATACCAAGCAGAAACTGCTGGAAGTAAGAAATTTTTGGTAGCTAGGTTCCTGGAATACAAAATGTCAAATGAGAAATCAGTGGTTGACCAATTCCTTAAACTTCAGCGCATTATCAATGAAATTATTGTTGAAGGTATGGTGATAGATGAAACGTTTTAAGTATCTGCTGTGATTGAGAAATTACCGTCTTCTTGGTCTGAATACAAACGAAGATTGAGACATAAAACTGGTGAAGTCAGTATGGTTGAATTGGGTAAGAAGATTCAAGTAGAAGAATTACTGTGTTCAAAAGACAATAATGTATCTTCCGCAAGGGACATGTCCAACAAGGCTCATGTAATTGAACACAAGTCTTCCGCAAGCAACAGCAGCAAACGCAACCCCAAGCCCGGTCATCACAAGAAAGGTACATTCCCGAAACCCAAATCTAGCATTGGTAAAATTAAAGGTGCGTGTTATGTTTACGGAATTCCTGGCGATATGGCAATGCATTATAGAAAACGTAAGGACTTTAATAACAAGAAAAACAATGTTAATTTGGTTGAATGCAACAAGAACGAGTTTTCTGGCACGGTGTCTGAAGTCAATTTGGTAACCAATGTGAGAGACTGGTGGGTAGACTCTGGTGCTACCAAACATGTCTGTGGAAACAAAGATATGTTCACCTCCTATCAGAAGGTAGGGGAAGGGGAGAAACTCAACATGGGTAACTCGTCCGCAGCACAGGTTGCGGAAAAAGGCAAAGTTGGGCTAAAGCTCACTTCTGGCAAAAATCTCACATTGAATGAAGTTCTTTATGTTCCGGACATCTTCAAAAATCTTGTATCTTGTGGTGTTTTAGATGATAAGGGTTTTAAACTTGTTTTTGAATCTGGGAAAGTTATTGTCACTAAGGGTAAGGACTATGTAGGAAAGGGTTATAAGACTAAGGGTCTCTACAAAATGAATATAACCTCTCTTGAAATGAATAAAATTGATTCTTCTTATGTTTGTGTGTCATTGAATGTTCGACATGGTAGACTTGGTCATGTAAACTATAAATCAATGAATAAACTGGCTAGCATAGGCTGCATACCCAATTTTAGTTTGGAAAATGAACATAAATGTGAAATATGTGTAGAATCAAAATATGCTAAAAAAATGTTATAGGAAAAATATTCAGAGAAATTCCAAACCCTTAGAATTAATTCATTCAGACCTAGTTGACATGCAATCAGTTCAAACTAGAGGTGGTAAGAAATGGTTTGTCACTTTTATAGATGATTGTACGAGGTACTGTCACATATATTTACTTAAAAGTAAGGATGATGCCTTAGAATCCTTTAAGATAAATAAACTAGAAGTTGAAAACCAAATGAGTGCTACCATTAAGACTGTTAGGTCTGACCGCGATGGTGAGTATGTAATTCCTATAGGAGATTTTTGCATAGAACACGTCATTATACATGAAGTAACCCCTCCTTATTCACCAAAATCTAATGGTGTGGTTGAATGGAAAAACCAAACCCTTAAGGTGATGATGAATGCCATGTTAATTAGTTCAGGACTACTTGCAAACTTGTGGGGGGAGGTCGTCCTTTCATCTTGTTATGTCTTGAACATAGTACCCTTTAAAGGATCATACAAAACTCCATATGAGTTATGGAAAGGTATACAACCTTCTTATGATTACCTTAAAGTGTGGGGGTGTTTGGATAAGGTGTGCATTCTTCCACCTAAGAGAACCAAGATAGGACCCAAAACTGTTGACTGTGTCTTCATAGGGTATCCTGAACATACTACTGCATATAGATTTATGGTTGTGAGTTCTGAAATAACTGAAATTGGTGTGAATACTATTATGGAATCTAGGGATGTTGTGTTCTTTGAAAATGTTTTTCCTTTGAAATCTGAATCTTGCATGATATGTGTTGATCCCCTAGATGTCCATTCTACTAGTCAGACATTACCTGTAGAGGAAGATGAATTTGAGCCTAGAAGAGGTAAAAGACTTAGAATTGAAAAATCTTTTGGGCCAGACTTCATAACATGCTTAGCTGAGACTGATCCACAGACTTATAGAGAAGCCATGACTTCTTCTGAAGCTCCATGGTAGAAAGAAGCTACCATTAGTGAAATGGATTCCATTACACATAATGACACTTGGGAGATCCTAGATTTACCTATAGGGTGTAAACCCATAGGTTGTAAATGGATCTTCAAAAGGAAACGTAAGGTAGATGGAACTATGGAAAAATACAAAGCTAGATTAGTAGCTAAAGGCTATAAACAGATAGAAGGTGTAGATTTCTTTGATACTTATTCACCTGTTACGAGAATTACTTCCATTAGGATGTTAATTGTTACTGCTGCCATTCATATCCTAGAGATACATTAAATGGATGTAAAAACAGCTTTTCCAAATGGTGAATTAGATGAAGAAATTTATATGTACCAACCTGAGGGCTTTGTAGTGAAAGTTTGTGAAAACAAAGTTTGTAAACTGAAAAAATCTTTGTATGGTTTGAAACAAGCACCTAAACCGTGCGATGAAAAATTTGATCATGTAATGATTTCTAGTGGTTTTAAAATTAATGAATCTGAAAAGTATGTTTATACTAAACTTGTGAATGATGTCTGTGTAATTGTATGCTTGTATGTTAATGATATGCTTATACTTGGTACAAACCTGGATGTAACTAATTCCACAAAAGGGCATGTTAAATGAGAACTTTGACATGAAAGACTTAGGCCCCGCTGATGTGATCTTAGGGATGAAGATTAGAAGAAATTATAATGGATATAGTCTTAGTCAATCTCATTATGTTGAATCTTTTCTTAGAAAATATAACCAGTTTGATAGTAAACCTGCTTGTACTCCATATGATCCTTGTTGTAGAATCAAAAAGAATAAGAGTAATTGAGTTTCACAACTTGAATATTCATGTGTTATAGGAAGTCTGATGTATTTAATGTATTATACGAGACCAAACATTGCTTATGATGTGACTAGGTTGAGTAGGTATACTTTTAATCCAGGGCAGGAGCATTTGGATGCACTTATTAGAGTGTTAAGGTACTTAAAGTACAATTTGAACTTTTGTTTAAGTTATGAGAGATACTCTGCGGTCCTTGAAGGATTTTGTGATGCAAACTGGATATCGGAATCAGAGGAGTCTAAGTCTACGAGTGGATATGTTTTCACTCTAGCATGCGGGTCTGTATCTTAGAAGAGTTCCAAACAGACATGTATAGCTCGATCCACTATGGAATCAGAGTTTATTGCGTTAGAAAAAGCAAGAGAGGAAGCCGCTTGGCTAAGATGCTTTTTAGAAGACATTCCTCTTTGGCATAGGCCTCTGCCAGATATATCTATATATTGTGATAGTCAAGCTGCAATAGCTAATGCTAAAAACAACAAATATAATGGGAAGTCTATACACATTCGCAGAAGACACAATTCCCTAAAACAACTAATCTCGGCTGGTGTTATTTCTGTTGACTTTGTGAGGTCTAAGGAGAATATCGCGGATCCTTTAACGAAAGGTTTGTCCAAGGAGATAGTTAGCAGTGCATCGAGGGGGATGGGGCTTAAGCTCATTAAATAAAACTTGCCATGAAGGATACTCAACCTTGCTGACTGGAGATCCCAAGATCAAGGTTTCGAATGAGACAATTAACTTGTGGTGGGTTAAAGGAAACACTATCAGAGAATTTCATTCTATGTCCCTTCCTTATGTAGTAGACGTGATAGTGTGACTGCATATGAAGGATGACTTTTATTAAGTCTTAATGAGTTATATAGTTTCAATTTAAGATTGAAGTGGGGTGTAGCAGTAAACACTTTTGGTGGAACTCACCTATCTGAATGAGGAAGTGGGTTGCTTCCTATTAGAATTGACCTGATTCTCTAGAGCATTCTGAGAAACGGGATACGTCCAGGGCCAAGATGGACACAACGTCACGAACTTGACAGCACCTAAAGAGATATCACGCGTGGAAGTTATTGATGAACTACACCAAACGATGGCAGTTCAAGACATCGCGTTCATTATCCAAAAAGTAGTTAAGCTAATTTTTCACTAAGAAAAGGTTCAAGACCTTATGGACACCTATTGCCTAAGTGGTATTTTCTCGTTTTCTGATTTCTGATTTTTTATCGGGTTTTCATTCATGTGGGGGATTGTTGGAGAAAAATGAACTTAAAATGTTTTTGGTCTTGGTGGAAATGGATCTTAGGACCTAGAAGTCACTAAGGTACACTAGCTCATTTTTCACTTTTGTAAATGAACCTTTAGTTCCACATTGGAGAAACTAAAGATGATTCCTCTCCTTATTACCTAGAAAGTTGCTTCTAAGGGAGGACCCTTAGGGTTTAGAAGATTTTGTGGTTGGGGGAGGACTAAGGCTATGGGCTAGTTGGTGCAACCATGATTTTCACATGTGCAGTGCTTCGCACCGAAGCACGCACGCACGTGCTCGGGTGCGGGTACGCGTGCCCTTGCTTCTTGTGTTTTGCTGTTTGCGGCTGCGGGATTGCGACTGCGGATGTGGCTACGGGTGCGGGTGTGGGTGTGACTGTGGCTACTGCTGCGGGAATGAGTATGGTTGCGGGTGCGGGTAGCTAAGGCTGCGGGCCAACCAAGACTTACGTTTTTGAACAAAATATATTTTCTTAAAAGGATTTAAGAGTAAATCAATTTTGTTTTAAATTTGTGGACGTATGACCCGACGATATTTTAGGAGAGAATTATTATTCTTAACCGTTTTATATCTGTTTTAACCATTAACTCCATGCTTCATGCGTGGAATTAAATTTCAACCATAATGTCCGTGATTTATGCACGAAATTGATTGCCATACTCTCTTCTTCTACCTATAAAAGAAAACGAATTTCTTCATTAGAACTCACTCCAGAAGCAGCTATTATCCTGTCTTCTTTTCCCCTCTTCTTGCTTTGTTTTGTGCACATTGCTCATTTATTTCCCTTCCATCTAAATTGATCTTAAGTTCTAGAGGTTGACTAGTATTGTGCTTATACGAGTCATAACGGGCAGTTCTATCCTGGACACATCTCCTCTGTTGGGGTATAACATCTCTCATTATTGAGGAGTACCCGAGGACTATTGTGTTAAGGACAATTTGCTGAGCAGGTGGCTCTGTCCATTGTGTGTATCAATCAGAGATTTCTTAACCTTAACAATTTCTTCTGTTTAATGTTTTCCATTGTTGCAAATCCAACAATTAGTTTTCTAGGAACTTCAAACTTTCGGGCAATTTGATGTGATTTTAATATAGTGGTAAAAAGGGTCGATACTCAGACTTGTGAAGATTCAATTTTTAAACATAATTTTTATTAACTAAAAATAAAATTGATTAAAGTAAAGTTGATTTAAAATTGATGGGAAGAACTAGGACTAAGGATTCCACCATTCGCCAATTTTTCAAGTGGTAAAAAGCTTGCAACTCATTTCAGTTTAATCAAAACATTGCCAAAGTTAGGTTTTCAAAAGAATAATTGTAAATCGTAAGCATGAGACATCAAAAGTAGTAAACCCAGCATGACTCATCAAAAGAAAACACAACTATTTGATAAAAACCATTTTTGAATTTAATTCAAAGCAATTAATAGATAAAATAGAAGTTACCACTTAATTATTGGAAAAATAGCTTCCTCCGTCGCCCCAATGATGGTGATTAGCTCATTGTAATGAAAACGCACTCAAAATGGATTTTCATTGCTCAAAAAGTGCTTACAATGGTGAAATAGAGGTAAAACAGGTGATTTGATACGCTTATAAGCGTTACAAAGAAGTGTTTTCTGTGTTACAGAAGAAGGAAAAGAGAACAGGAAAGAAAGACGGACTTGAAAGTGCTTCAGGAATAAGTGTGCTTCAGCAGCTGCATATGCGACTGTTTCAGCGACACTATCAGCGATACTTCTAGAGCGCCTTATGTTCTTCAGGTTCTTCTTCTTCGCAGCAGAAACTTTTTTTTCCGTCAACTTTCGGTGGTTTCTGGCTTAGCTTTTCTTCGATTCTATTTGGTATTTATAGGTTTGGGTAACCATAATACATCATCCTTAATCGATTAGGATGCAAATCCTTATCTAAAACCAACTCCAATCACATGTAAATATCAAACAGGGAGTATTATCCTTTTTCGGCTTGGATTTGATTTTGCAGCGATTTTTCCAGCATAAATCACTCTGTAGTGACGTGTTTGATCTTCTTTACTTAGGTAGCTTGAAATCATCCAACAATGCCTTAAAACTCGGTTGCCACCAATTCAGGAATTTTCTGTACGTGAAGAACATTTCCCGCCAATTTCAACTTTTTGAATTTAAAGAAGGGATGCCCAATCCAACTGGTGGGTGCCTTTAACACTTTTTGAGACGATTTTCCATATATATTTATTTTTCAAAAATACCTATAAGACATAAAAACTCGTAAATAGTATAAAATCAAGCATTAACAAAATAGAGAATTGAGTACAATTTAGACACAAAAATGTGTCTATCACAATTCTTCTTCCTCCTCCTCTTTTTCTTCATTTTTTACTTCTTCCATTGTTTTATCCTTTAATCTTGAATCGGAATAGAGCACATAAAATTTGTTTTTTAAAGAAGTATCGTGTGACCAACTTATCTTCCTAGCTAGTTACTAACTTGGATGCCTTTATTCGCCTTGAATCTAGTGTGCACAAGAAATTCAAATTGGAATCCATTATGCCTCTCCAAATTGATCTACCATTAGTAGTTTTAATTAGGTTGTTTATCTAACTATGTAACTAATTTAATGTTATATTTCTCAGTTAGAATTTCCTTCCTCAAATCCTCCTATTATGTTGCAAATTTCCATATCCTCTCGGATAGTACAACATTATTCATTTTACTTCAGATTCTTGATTCCTAATCTCCCCATCTTTTTTCTTTTGCAAAGAACATCCCATTTAACGAAGTATGATGTTCTTTCTTGAACTTAGATTTTACACACAAAAATCAACATTTTATCAGTTTACTAAAAATATAATTATAAATATATTGTTGTATTCGGATGTACGTAAGAAACAAAAAAATGATAATAAACTTTTCCTAATAGCTTGAAGGCGTTCTGTTCACCATCCAAAAAAAATGTGTTCATATAATTTTACTATCAACCTCGATTAGAAAAAGGCTTGTGATGTTTTGTTCCAGAAATTTCTCCATGAATACTGGAAGTATATAGATTGTGACTCGATAGTTGCTCCCCAAATCATTTCACGTTCTGAGATTTGAAATCCAATCTAAGTTAGGTAATCATCTCTAGTCGGGTTTAATTGTTGAGGAAAAATCAGTAGTTGTTAAAGCGGTTGAATTGTTGTTTTTTTTTGAGCAAGCACAACGGTGAACCTAGTCTAGGCTAGGCTACATTTAGGGTTTCTAGCTTAGTTTTTGGTGGAAGAAAAACCAACCATTATGGGGCTGGGGTATGTGGGTCGGAAACCAAATAAAAGTCGGCAGAAACTTAGTTTTCTACCCTTTATATTTTAATTTAGGTATCCGTAAAAGAAATCATGCGTGTAAAGTTGGGTTAAAAAAAAACATCAAGTGGTATCCAAGTGAAAATTATGTTTCGACAAATTTTTTTTTTTGACGGAAGAACGAAATTTATTACTAGAAAAACGGGCTACAAAGGTCTATCGCTAATTGGTTAAGGAGAGGAAAAGGGTCACTCCACTTCATACGCATGCCATCTGAGCATGCGTGCTTGGCTATGGAGTCTGCTATCTTGTTTTCTTCTCTACTAATAAACGATAAACTATAAAAGGTAAATAACTTTAAAAGTCTTTTACAATCTACTATTAAAGCATGGCAAGACCAAGGGATCGAGTTCGTGATGTCATTAACATCATCTATGAGCATCTATGTATCACTCCGAAGCAAGATGTGACTCCACCCTTGCTCTTTAGCCCAAAGAATGGATTCTCTCAAGGCCGTAGCTTCCGCCTGATGACTAGAGCCAACCCTAGCCACTCCCAAGATACCTGCTAAGAACGAACCCTTTGGAGTGCGAGCAACAACTCCATAACCAGCTGCATAATCAGTTACGAAATAAGAACCATCAAAATTTATTATGACATAGTCGATATTTCTGGATACCCAAGTTAACACAAGTTCTTGTTCAGAACTAATAGCCTTCATATTGTGTTGCATCTGTTTTGTCTGGGTTTGAATGGATGGATCGATGATATTTATAGCAGGGGTATGATCGGTGTTGGTGCTTGTGGGTATGGGCCTGTTTTGGTGGGTTGGGGTATTGATAGGGGTTTTCCAAACAGGGTTGGGGATCGTAAGGGGATCGATAACTGTGTTTGTCGGTTCAGGGACTGTGGAAGCTTGGCGATTGCCATTACCTATCGAGAGGTGACTATGAATGCCATGTGGTTGAGATGCGGACTGGGGTGTGGTGTAATCTTGGTTGGGTTGAGGGATAGAAGTGGTGGGGGATGTGTGGATGATGTTGGTGGGTTGATTGTTGGGAGCTATAGAAGTTTTGGCTATGATTAGAAGGACAGTGGTAGGTTGGGGTTAACTCTATCAAAAATAATATCACACCTATGTCTCCAAATCCGCCAAAGGATGTTGGTTATATAAGCAGTAAATGCCTTATCTTTGAAAGAGATGAAGATGTTATGCCTATGCCAGGATTTTATCCACTCGACAATGCAGTTGTAAGACAGCATGTTGGTGTACAAATTGGGCCAAAGGGTCTGTCAAATTTTCTTAGCAAGGTCACAATGCATAAAAAGGTGGGTGCTAGTTTCTGCATGGTTATTACAAACTGGGCATCTTTGGTCCGTTTCATCCATATGTTTAAAAAATTTCGTTCTGACTTTCAGAGTTTGTTTCACCATTTTCTAGATGAAGAGATTTATTCTGTATGGGGTTTTGATTAGCCAAATGTTATTCCATACCCCCGGATCCACTTGACTGGATCTGGCGGAAGAATATTATTTTGGACTAAATTTTTGTAGGTAGAAGCAACAGAGAATGACCCATTGGTAGATAGACTCCAGACAATTTCATCCCGTCCTCCCGGGAGGATCGGAATAGCCATGATCTCGTCAATTTGGTTTCTGGTGAAAAGGTTTCTAATGATAGAGGTGTTCCAGGATTGGGTGTCTTGATCAATGATCTCACAGACCCAGGACAACCCGGAGTTCCTTTGGCAGTCAGTAACATCATTTAGTTTCATGCTAGTTAGCCAATTGTAATCCCATATCCTAACTTTGGTACCATCACCGATAGACCAGAAATGGTTATCCCGGATGTTACTCATGCCTTTTTGTATACCTCTCCAAATCAAGTTATCCTTTGAGTGTTTTCGGGCACTCAAGGGGATGAAGTTGGGAAAGTAACAGGCTTTTAAGATCCTAACCCAAAGTTCAGTTTCATTGTGGATTAGCCTCCAAGCAAGTTTTGTTAGCATGGCTTCATTAAACAGAGCCAGGTTCTTAAATCCCAATCCTCCCACTCTTTGGTTGGCAAAGGGATTCCCAAGCCTCCATGGAATGACCTCTAACGTTGTTCTTTCCGGTGTTCCAGTAGTTCCTTTGAATTTTGTCCATGGAGTTTATAGACTTTTTTGGTATGTATAGGCAGCCCATTTGATAATTGAGAAGGGTATTTATGATCGATTGGGTCATAGTGGCTCTTCCGGCTTGAGAGATCATTTTAGACTGCCAACCTTGGAGTCTATTTTCCATACTCTTCATGATGGATTCAAAAAATAAGGTTCTAGCTCTTTTGCGGAAGAGAAGAAAACCTAGATATTTTTCCTCATCCGTCATTCTGGGCATTGCAAGCCAGAGGCCCAACGCTTCTTGAAAACCTTCTTCAATATTCTTACTACAAAAAATACCCGATTTGTTGAAATTTATGCATTGGCCATTCGATTGACTGAATTCCTCTAGGATGGACAGCAGATTGGTTACTTCTTCTTGGTTTGCCTTGATGAAAATTAGGCAATCATCAGCGAACAGGAGATGAGAAATCGGGGGACCCGACATAGAGATTTTTGTCCCACTCAAGAAGCACATATCATTAGCACTGTCGATCATTTTGGATAAAGCCTCCATAAAAATTATGAAAAGATACGGGGATAAGGGATCCCCTTGTCTTAGACTTCTGGTGGGTTTGAAGAAATTGCGTGGCATACCATTGAGAATAATGGAGTGGGTGGATGTAGATATGCATTGGTTTATAAGGTTACATAATCTTTCCGAAAATCCCATTTTCTTCATAATAGCTAAGATAAAAGACCATTTTATCATATCAAAGGCTTTGCTCATATCAAGTTTATCCCTAATCTGCCAGAAGAGCCTTTTTTCCTTTTCATTGCCTCCACCACTTCTTGGGCAATGATAACATTGTCTTGAATATTTTTGGTAGGGATAAAAGCCGATTGAGCAGGAGAAATGATTCTGTTAAGGATGGATTTTAGTCTGTTAGCTAGAATTTTTGAAATTATTTTGTAGGTGATGTTGCAGAGGCTAATGGGTTTGAAATCAGCTGGGGTTTGAGGGGTTTTGGTCTTGGGAATTAGAGAGATATAAGTATTATTGAGCTCTTTTAGAATGAAGCCAGTGTCGAAAAAGGCTTTGGTAGCTTTAATAATATCCTCACCTACAATTTCCCAATTATGTTGGTAGAAACCAGCTTGGAAACCATCCGGACCAAGAGCTTTCCATGGCTTCATACTACTGACCACATTTTTGATTTCCTCAGTTGAGGGGACCTCAGTAAGATTGTCATTTTCTTTTTGGGTAATGACCGGTTTGAAAAGTTGGAGAATCTTTGGATCTATTATGTTCTGACTTGATGAGCTGATGTCCTCAAAGTGCGATCCTCTCTTTTTTTGATCCACTGATCACTTTTGTCTTTTAGACTTATTATGTTGTTTGTTTTTTTCCTATGGTTTGTAATCGCATTGAAAAGCTTTGTGCGCCTATCGGCATCTTTGATAAAATATTCTCTAGATTTTTGGATCCAGAAGCTCTCTTGTATATCATACCAGTACTCCAGGTCTTTTTCCAGGATTTTTTGAATTTCTCTGTCACACTCTCTAGTGCTGTCTCTTAAAGGCAAAAGTTTTTTCCCTAAGATTTCAATTTTTTCCTCAATTTTGCCAAAATAGGCTTTTTTCCATCGTTGGAGGGCATTTTTAGTGTTTTTCTGCTTTTGGATCAGAATATAAGGCTCAGATCCTTGTTTAGTGGAGTGCTATTTATCAGCTATGGTAGTTTTAAAGGACTCATCCTTTTGCCAACATTCATAATATTTAAAAGAGGATGTTAACTTCTTTTGGATAACCTCGGTATCTAGCACTATGGGATTATGGTCTGATCCTATGCAAGGCAGACTCTGAATGAAGGAGGTTGGGAATTGAGATTCCCATTCCTGGTTAACAAGACCTCTGTCTAATCTTTTGAGAATTAAGTTATCTTCCTTCCTATTGTTAGACCAGGTATAATTAGGACCAGTGTGTTTTAATTCAAAGAGACCAGCCGCTTGGATTATGGCCGGAATGTGGTTATGCGACCAATCTGAATATTCCGATCGGTTGCTCGCGTTTTCCGACGATATAGTGATATTGAGGTCTCCCAGGATAATCCAGGGGTATTCAATGTCTCTACTCATTTCCAGGATTTGCTCCCATTGAGCATTTTTGGCCCCATAATTGTGTTCACCATACAATAAGTAATATAGGTTTCTTGTTCATTTGGGCTAATTTTTATTTTAATATTTACTAGGTTTTTAATATTATACGTTATCATAATGTCGAGGTTATCTTTCCACATAAGGACAAGACCCCTAAGAGGCCTCGAGAGGACTGAGCCCAATTATTGGGATAACTAAAGGCCCTTAGATGATTTAGAGTTTTTTCCTCGTTAGTTTTGATTTCGGATAAAAAGATAATATCACAGTGTTGTTTGCTACATATACATATCATGTTAGGTTAAGCTATTGTTTGCTACATATACATAGCATGTTAAAACTTGGGCTAAGCTATCAATTAAAATATGGAGAGAGTAAGCACCATTATAATTGCTTTTCCCACGTTTTAGATCCACAACATTACTACCATAGTGCTTGCTTATAATGGTTTTGAAAGAGAAAAGAAATTAATATAAAAGTTAGTATAAAAGTTAGTGAAGATAAGAGAAGCTAGGTTTATGTTAGAGAACGATGCAATTACATTAATGTTGGCTATATTTAAGTTCGTATGTTGTATCATTGTATATTTAGAAAGGAAAACCTTAACTCAAAACTCAAATGTGATTGAAAATATACCCCATTTTTTAGGTATAATTTGACAGTCTGTCCTATATTTCTAATATTCAGTAATAGGTTTTAACCGTTTACTTTTCCATCGAAGGCTGTTGACTGGCCAACCAGTCAGTATCTCGACTAATGAAATATCATGGTTTGATAAAATGATACTTTTAACCTCATTCAATTATAAATAAAAAACTAAAGTCACGTGTTAACATCATATCAAATCATCATGATGATGAGTGGTGGATGTACTGCCACATGTTGACCTGAAATGACAACTCTATCCTCATCTGATTTTTTTAATAATAATTTAATGTATGTGTCTTCATCTTAATTAATACATCTCGAAAAAAAATAATTAACGACTGTAAATTAGACACGATTTTGGCTAACCTCCCACATACACGTCTCACCTCAGTACATTTATTTCCACTATTTCCCTTGGGTCTATTTAGAAAAACAGAGAAGGTTGGGAGAAGAGCACAATAAGACATGAGAGAAGAAAATCTTATATAGGGTTTTATGGTTCTAAGAGCGTCCATAGTGGGACAACTATAACACGGACAAAAGATCAAATTAATTTTTTAGTCCGGAAATTTAAAGCACAGCGGCGTGAGTAAATTTGAAATTTAGTCCGGATTTTCCACTGTAGCAGAGGAAATTTGGTATTTAATCCGGACTAAACTTGATTTACTCGGGCGGTTTCGTAGTCTTTCGCCTGATGGTAAGCGGGTGCGTAGTTAACCGCCTGACATCAAGCGTCATTCTAAGACTCCGCTTAGAAACACGGGCGGTAACCTAGGACTCCGCCTGATCACGCGCTAACCTAGGACTACGCCTGGTGGAGCGAGCGTCTGGGGTCACGCCAACTAACAAGCGTAACGCTAGAATACCGCCCAGTTAGAACGTAATCCTAGGATACCGCCTATGCCTAAACGTTTTGCTAGGACACCGCTCAGTTAGTATTAGTGAAGTTACCATTGTGTGGAGCGGCATGCTAAGGCTACGCTTGAATTTGTAATTAGATTAAGCGTAAACCCATTAAACATTAGCTTGTAATTCTAATGTCATAAGTTACTAATTAAACATTTCAAACTAATTAAACTAATGAATAGACTAATTAAACTTTAATCTAAAATTAATAAAATTAAACAAAGAAGTTAATCTAAACTTTAATCTAATTAACATACTAAGGCGGGATGCTAGGAGTTAACCAAGAAGTTAAACTAAATAAAGTTTAATCAAGCGGGATACTAGGAGTCCGCTTGGATTTTTAGGCGGGATGCTAGGGTACCGTCCGTGTTTTTCCGTATACAGTTCCCTCGCACATGTACACAATCGGTCAGGCGTGATGCTGGCACACTGCCCCATCAGGCGTTTTTCTAGTGCTCTGCCCGTCTCTTGGGCGCGGTCCTAGGAGATCGTCCACCATCAGGCGTTATCTTCCGTTTCCGCCCCACATCGAGCGTTCAGCTAGGAGTCCGCCTCGCGCAAGCGTTATACTAGGATCACGCCCGTCTCAACAAGCGATACGCTAGAACACCGCCCAACACCAGGCGTTATTTTAGAGCACCGCCCGACCATATACCGTTGTTCTTAGGCCGGACCAAAGACTAAAATTTTTAGTCTTTGGTCGTTTGAGATACTCGTCCCACTGTGGACGCCCTAATGGAGGGTTTTTCTAAAGTTGAAGTTACCCAAATAGTTGGTTAGCGGGTATCCTAAATAATAGCAAAATGTCTAAATTATCCTTCTTTTAAATTTAAAACCTAATAACTAAATCAAAACCCTATTTAAATCAAAATATATTCATCTTCTTTTCTTGAACATCATCAACAACCCAATCAAGAAATCCAAGAAAAAATCGGTGGAAATCAAACTCTCCAACAAGAACGCATGGTTTACGTTTTATTTTTCTTCTTTTTTTGTGTTTGAAAATTGTTTGATTAATTGAACTTTTTAGTAAAAATTAGGTTTTCAGTGTAATTTACGGTTGGGGATTCTTAAAAACCCAACAATAATTATAAAAAAATTTGAAGGAGCTTTTAACGGTTGGGTTTTTGTATATCGAGCCCAACCGTAACTGACCAAAACCCAACTGTAACTCATGTCGAACCCAACTGTAACTGGTCAAAACCCAACCGTAACTGAGTTAGAGTTGGGTTCGACATACCAAACCCAACCGTAACTGGTTAAAAATTGGGAAAATCAAATTTTTACCCAGTTACGGTTAGAAATTCATCATCACCTAACCGTAAATTAGTTTTACGGTTGGCTATGAAGGAAAAAATCCAACCGTAAACAGGTCGAAAAGCTAAGAAAACAATCTTTGGTTGGGTAAATCACGATTTTCATCATGAGGTATGTAAAATTTGGTTTCTTTATCGTATAAGGATTCACCCACCTCAAATTTCTTACTAGAATCACTCAATTTGGTTGGGGGAATCAAAATCTATGGGTTCAAAAATTCTCTTTTTTCCTTCTACTTCTCTTCCCTCCAAAAACCAAAACACTAACTCTAATTTTCTATCTTTAACTATAAATCAAAATCATTAATCTAATCTAATAATTAAATAATAGATTAATATTAATTAAACAAGGGTTGCTTAACCATTATGAAACTATGATGGATAGAGGGTTTTTAAATTTACTAACTAATGACTTTATTTTTTCCTTATATAGAAAAGCTAGCGTTTCTTAGGGCTACTCAAAACTAATTTGGGACGACTAACAAAACAAAATAAGGTCATTATGAAGTAATATCAATACACTCCTTATCCATATATTTTCTTTAATGGCTAATCTGTCCTTGCTTAATTAGTGTTAAAATTAATTAAATTAGTTAAATTATAATTAATTAATTATTATTTTTTAAAAATAATATATTTTTTTATTTTTTTAAATTTTTTTTTTAAAATTTTTTTAAATTTTTTTTTAAAATTTCTTTTGATAGTTTTTTATTAATTTTTATTTAAACAATAATTAAATTTTTTGATAAAAAAAAACTAAAATAAATAATCGGTAGATAACTAATTTTCTGAAACTACCGATTATGGTAGTAGAAAAATTCAAAAAAATGAAAGTTAAAAAAATTTATTTCTAGGGCTAGTTTCATAATCGGTAGATAACAAATTTGTCGAAACTATCGATTATGAAACGAGCTCAGGAAAGGACCCAATCGATTTGACCTCGGATGGTGAGTAGTTGATTTTGAATATATATTTTGAACATAAATATATAGACAAATATAAATGCAATGTTGTGTGATCGTTAACAAAAAAAAGTTCATTTTTTGCATGCATTTAATGCCATGGACGTGTCATAATCGGTAAATAATAGAGTACCATATCTACCGATTCCATTGTAATCGGTAGATAATGGAGTACCATATCTACCGATTCCATTGTAATCGGTAGTTTAATGAACAAATTAATCCTCCGATCATACTTGTTTTGCTATAATCGGTAGTACGAGAACATGATTAACTACCGATTAATGTTGTCTATGCATAATCGGTAGTCTAAGAATTTTTTAAACTACCGATTATGTATGTTGCCCTAAATTGAAAATCAAAAAAATTATCAAAATTCCAACATTTTGAACATGTATAATCGGTAGTCTAAGAATTTTTTAAACTACCGATTGTATATGTTGCCCCAAATTGAAAAATCGAAAAAATTATCAAAATTCCAACATTTTGAACATGTATAATTGGTAGTCTAAGAATTATTTAAACTACCGATTATGTATGTTGCCGTAAATTGAAAATCGAAAAAATTATCAAAATTCCAACATTTTGAACATGTATAATCGGTAGTCTA
>JAJJMC010013110.1:725854-794638 GCA_023531435.1 Papaver californicum
CCAAATTGAAAATCGAAAAAATTATCAAAATTCCAACATTTTGAACAATATTATTAAACTGAAAAAATTCATAATCGGTAAATAACTAATTTTCCGAAACTACCGATTATGATAGTAGAAAAATTCCATTTGGGCTTATTGAATAATTAGTAGTAATCGAAATTGTCAAAACTACCGATTATACAATGATTTTAATAAAAAGTTATCAAAAAAAAGAAAAAAAATTTGAAAAAAATTTATTATTTTTTTAGATTAGTGAAAAAGGTTAAAGGTATTTTTTAGATTAGTGAAAGGGTATATACATATTTTTATTTACCATTAGGCTATCCCATAACCATATCTATTGAATGAGTTTAAATTAGTCGCCCCAAATTAATTTTGAGTAGCCCTCAAAAACACCAGATAAAAAAAACCCCTTTATAGAACCATAAACCCCTATACAAGCCTTCTATTTATACTAGAATTAGGGCTGTACATGGTAACGGGTTTCCGTGGAAACCGAACCTAACCGTTTAGGACGAAATCGAACCGAACCGTTTGTTAAAGGAACGGTTTTGGAAAAAACCTTAGGAACCGATAGTCACGGTTTTGGTTTTGGTTTGACCAAAAACCGAACCGTTATGCCATGGAAAATCGAGTAATATAGACCGTAGATAGATTAAATCTACACTTTCCATGAACCTTCATATATAAGGCGTCTTTTGCCCTAATTTTCATTTCTCATCTTCTCTTCCAAAAGAAATTTGCAGCAGCCGTCTGATTACTCTTGCCTTAGCCGTCTCATCTTCTCTTCCAAAAAATCCCATCGTCTCTTCCAAACAACATAAAATTCCTCCATAATAACTGTACATCTTCACACATCTCTTTCCAGATCTAATGACCAAACTCACCAGTAGTCACCACAAGAGCATACCCCATCTCTGAAATGGTGAAATTTTTTCACTTCTCTAACAAGAATCTCTCTATTCAAACTTGGAAATAAAAATTTCGTAATAGAATGACAAATCTTCACAAAGTCTAAGGTTCTTGGAGATCCTAATTGTTTCACCTTTGCTGCAATTGATGAGTCCAAAAGCTAAGGTGAGTTTTTCGCTGTGACCTAATTCAAACTCTTCAAGTTCATATAGGACGACCTTCATATGATGGAAATCTTCAACCAGTTGATGAGATTTTAATTGATGAGTCGATACGTTTATCGGAAATGAAACAAATCTTTTTGAAGAGACAGATCGATTCGTGTCCTCAAGTTACGATATTATTGGCCGAGATTCAAGAATAACAGGGTTTAATAAAGACTTATGATATTATGAGGAAACAATTAGAGACTCATATTAAGGTTAAGGATTCTGATATTACTTTTTTGAAGGAGAAACTTGAAGAATCTGAAAAACTGAATAGATTTCTTGAAAAGAGATTGAAACCTAGTGGAGTAGCACTTTCTGTTTCTGATGATCTTCATTTCTCAAGGTTGAATCCAAATCATTTTGTTACAGTTTTGAGACAAACATTAAAATCAGTTCGAAGTACCAATACCACACATGAACAACTTTGTTTCGTTGAAAGCACTTGGAGAAAAAAAGGTAGATACATTTGTTTATGCCAAAAAATCCTTTCGACTAAACAACCAATCAAATTCTTAGATACAATTTACATAACTAAGATCGAGTAATAAAGAAAAATCCTTTTATTCATTTCATAAAATCATTTATGAACAATACCATTCATCACCCAGGTTTTGCAATTTTTGGGTTTATAATCCTTACACTTTTCAATTTAAATACATAAATTCTTACATAATACTACTATATTCCATAGATTCGTACCTAAAAATATTTTCTCTCTCTTTCTCCAATTCTCCTTCTATATCTTTTTTTTTTCGTCCCCTTCTTTGTTGTTTGATCTCTTCTATTTATAGATCTATTTTTCTGGGTCGCTCTTTATGCAACGTGTCATTTTTTACTGCCTGGTCATCGTTCTGGATCAATTCTTCTTTGGGTCGATCCATCTTGTTTCGATGTATCTATCGTTCTTGTATTTTGTCTTTTACTTGGTGCGATCATATAGATGACAGATCACTCCTAATTACTTCTTGATTCGATGCTTTATATGTCCGACACGTGTTTCCTTATCTTCAAAGACTTCTGTGATCTCGATCATTAAAATAATAGAGTAATTATTACAATTCACTTTCTCGATCATTAAAATAATAGAGTAATTATTACAATTTACTTTCTCGATCATCTATCATTTAATGCTATTTGTTTTATTCGATACTGTTCAGCTTTCTCGATCTTATGTGTCATTCATGCAATTTATCGCTCAGATGTCAGGAAACGTCTCGTCTCTTTTTGAAATTTGATATCTTTAATAGTGATCCTGTGTTTCTCGCCTTTTTTAATCTGGTTGCTTCTTAACTTGATCTTCTTCCACGTGTCATGCTTCTTTAATTTATTAACAACATTCACAGAAGATGATCGACTAATGAAATTCCAATGCTTAAATCTTCATGGTTGATGGATTTAAATCTGCCCCAACAGCCTATGATACTTCCATCCATACTAAAAAACTATAGACTTTTTCCATATTATTCTTTTGTGTGCCTTTGAATTTCAATTTTACTTTAGTTTGTGTTTTTTGATCAACCCTTGTCTAATTAGGATTTAGCCAGTTATGCTTAATTCAGTCATATATATTTGAAATATACTTGGTTTTGTGTGGTGAATACTATGGAATTTCAACTGTTGAAGATGCTATGAAATATAGAATGAAAAGCTGTAACTGTATAATGTGTTTTTTTTTTTTTTGATTTTTTTCTAAATTTTGTAATGTTAGTTTCGTAACCAGCCGTTAACCGAAACCGGTTGAAAAAAAATCAAAACCGAAAGATTCCGAATAAAAACCGAACCGACGATAAATAAAACGATTTTAAAAAGATTTTTAGAAAACCGTCTACACCGGTTTTAGTTTGATCAGAAACCGAACTTCAACCGGCAATGAATAGTCCTAACAAGAATGGCCAGTTGACAAAGTCACTACTAAACAGACCACCGCAGTGACAACATAATACACTTAACAGAGGATCATTCGATTTCATCTTCAGAATTGTTTACGAGTTACTACTCTCCTATTGCTCACAAACAATGAAAGAGACAGGTGGCAAAGCAAAAGAAGAAGGCTAGAAAGATACGATATTAGTTTTGTCCTAATGACTTCGACATAGACACGTAACTCACAAGAACAAGAATCTTAAAAGAAAGCCATATACGTTTTTCCACTTTTTTTCTTTCGTTTAAAAAATATTCTCTTTCTAATGAAGGTGTGTTCTGCGACTAAATATTAGTAAGATTTGATTTTGTACAAATACGATCGTGCTTAGCCTAGTCAGATAAGTGAGAAGTACGTTTCCGACGAATTTCATCATAAATCGTTGTATTTTGTGGATAAAGAAAGATCAATATTTAGCAATATAAAAAGGATCAGGTCTAAGTGAGTTGTTCGGTCAAAGTATCGTTCTGCGTCTCCTAGATCCTTTAGAATAAGAGAAGGCTCAGCACCTCTCACGCACAGATCTTAAAAAGAGTAGACATTAATTAAGACAGATTTATTCAGACTAATCTAATCTAATGTGCAGTTGTTCAGGAATCAAGATGAGTTCATATGTCCTGACATAAAGTCATATCGACCCTGCTTTTCAGGGGAGCAACAAAGAAAAGTATGAAATAATCTTATTTCATTTCTGTGTCCGTGATCGAAAAATACTCGATCAATAAAATCCAGACAGGGCTACACTTTCTCCACTCATATCCCCCGATATTTTCCCGATTAGGCGGTAAATTTTAAATTCTTGATAAGATTAGCAAGAGTCCATTTATGTATTATTAGATCTTTACTTTTATGACACCTAATTAGAAAAGATATTAGGAGATATAAATGGGGAAAGGCTAGCATTTTCTATAAAAACCATGATTGTTAATAGGTATCATATTGCTTGGGGGCACTGATGGAACTAGAAATGTATGATGGGGTGGGTTGGACAAGCTTTATACCCCGGGCTTAAGTCTAGAATTAGCACATAACATTTGGACTCACTGGAGATGGGTAAGAAAAAAAATGTGTTTTTAGGCTTTGGGGGTGATTTCAGCTAGGGAAAACCCTGCTATAGCTCTGCCTCTAGCTTGGGGTGTATAATACCAAAAGTATTGATAATTTTATGCATGGTTTTAGTGCACCCCAAAAAATTGGTTCCCTATTAACAATGCTGGAACAACGTGGTTCTACAATGATCAATATTTTTGGTCCAGACAAAATTAACCTATAGAATCGCTGATTTTCAAAGTAACAAGCTTCATATTCAGTGGTTCTAGACATTCATATTCGGTGGTTCTAGTAAACTCTTAGTACTTTTTGTTTTTTGTTTTGTTTTGTTTTGTTTTGTCAAACATAAACTTATATACTGGTGCTGATAAAAGGATTGTATCCAGAAGCTTATATGTTCAAACTTCAAATTGTCTATTTTAAATATCATACTCAATAAGACTTTTGTTAGTATTCAGACTACTTAATACACCCAAAACTGAGATCGAGTTTCCTTTTTTCAAAAGATTGAATTACAAAAAAATTCCTATTTCGTGCCATCTTTTGAATCTTTTCTGGTGTTGATGTAGTTGTTTCAGAAAGTATTGTAGTAAAAGTGGTTTATAGGGTTCCCACCTTCACTGGAAACCCCACCCCCTGAAATATGATTTTGTTCTCCCCTAAAATAAACCACTTCACCAGATGTAATCTTCAGTTTGTAATACCTCGGGAATATGATGTCTTCCAACTGACGAGAAACCAAAAGAAAAACTAGATATAAAGGATCCCAATCTGATTCATATAACCATCAGTCTTGTTTAGGACCTCGAATAAGTTCTCCATATTTCTAACATCTTTAACACTCCATGTTCATTCCTTGTTGAAAAGTAGAAGGAGTTTACCCATACCTAGTAGCACAAGATTCAATACCCTAGTTTTGCAGACATAAATTTCATACATTTAAGCCACTTATAGTCTTTGTTGAAATCAGAATCAACCATATAATTATCCATAATAGTATATATTAAATTATCCTTTGATTTTCAGATAAATCCATTTTCTGTCATATTGTTGTGACTCTTCTACAATTTATCTCTGATTAGCCAGTTCATCAAAATCTTCATGGAAGGACAACTACATCAATCACTCCCTTTGGTGCCGAATTACACATTGGTCCCCTGAAATTGTATGTCATTATACATGCATAAGTAATTTTCTTGAGAAACTATGTTATAAACTATAGTAGGACAAGCTGTCTCTCTCATTTGGTTCTTAATATCTTTTTTTTTTTTTGTCTTCCTTTTTACCTTTTCCAACACATGTACGTAATATGATTGATAATGTTCCAAACTGTTATCTTCACATTAAGCTTTTCCTTATTAAATATTGTTCGGCACCTAGTTTTCCAAATAAACCATGTTATAATAGCACATAGATCTTCCCAGTTAACATCATCATGAAAGTTCATGTTTGTAATGAAAGCAGTTGTTAAACCAATCGAATGAAAGTTTTATGATTACCTTCAAAATTTTCATTCTTGTGAGGCACATTTTTCCAATCTTTTTTTTTAGTAAATTCACAATTTAAAAATAGATGGTCCATGGATTCACTTATTTTTTTTTACACATACAACAAGTTTTATCCATATTAACCAGAATTTTACCATTTATGTCCCTAAATGAGAAAGTGTCATGTATGCATTTTCATATGAAAATTTTATTTTTTTTGCAAAACATTCAATTTCCAGATTTTATTCCATAATGGAAAAACATGTTGACTAAGGTTAGGATCTAGAGATAAATTGGGAAAATTATTAGACATATCTTTGTATACAGACTTAACAGATAAGTTAGCATGCATAGTTATGGAACCAGATGGATAATGTTTACATTCCCATATTTTGAACTTCTCTTAAAATTGTGTTTGAATTGTGAAGTAATTAAGTGTGTAATGGATAATGAAGTTTGGTTAAAATTATGTTAGAAAACTAGAAATTGTAAGAAAAATCTGGGCAAAAAATTCTGCCATAACAGATTTTCACTTACATAATTTTCACAGGTATAAAACCAGAACCGAACCGAGTTGACCAGGTACGGTATAACACCGAACCAACCAAGGTAGGTACAGGTACCAGTTCTGAAATTAAAAAAACGGCATAGGTCGGCAAAGATTCCCGGTTTAGCCAAATACCAAGCTGAACCGTACTTTGTGCACTCCTACTCCTATTTGGTGTAGTTCAGTTTGTAGGTTCAACTATTAAATTTATTTTTAAAATTTTTGCAGTTTATTTATTTGGGTGAAATTTATATTGTGTAGTTTAGATTCTGGTTGAACTCTTTTGTTAAAGTTTAAACCTAATTGTACCAATTTACAACAACTTATCTCCTTCTCCATAATTACGTATTACTCCCTGCAACTTTTGTAAGGAAAAGGAAAAAATGTAATTGAGCAAAAAATAAAAAAAATATTAATGGGAAAATGGTTTGGGAAAAGAAGAAAATAGTGAAAATAGACCTAGCGATTGTGTGAAAATAGATTTTTTACCACCTTTATATGCTATTATTACGACATTCACCACAATTATTACCTTTAACTATTAAAAAAAAATCGGAATTCCTTCCAAAGCTTGTTGAATTAAAATAAAAAGTAAGATATAAAAGTGAGATAAGAAAATTAAAAATTATATATGGGAAATTGTTTGAAAAAATAAAAAGATAATGAAAATAAATCCAGAGAAGGTGAAA
Source organism: Papaver californicum (assembly GCA_023531435.1). Classification (NCBI taxonomy): domain Eukaryota; kingdom Viridiplantae; phylum Streptophyta; class Magnoliopsida; order Ranunculales; family Papaveraceae; genus Papaver; species Papaver californicum. The sequence goes on from JAJJMC010013110.1 coordinate 732,673, forward strand.
GAAAAAATAGAACAAACAAAGATAATAAAGTAAAGGGCTCAAAGTAAAGGGTTAATTGATGTTTGGTACTCAAATTTTGACCATCTTTAATCTTTGGTGTAACATTTGTCCAATATTAGGGCTTGATACCTAAACTGGACATTGATCCACGTTAACTTTTTATGACCAGACTTTAATTAATTTTATAGAATAAAAATTCTAAGTATATAATTGAACGGATGTGAACACACCTTAAAACAACCGTTAAAGATCAAATCCATTAACCATTTAACCCTAATTTTTCATTCTTCCACCGCCTCCAAAGCTTATACTCAAATTCTTCTGCTGTTTGTTTACCGCAGGGATATAATAATTATGTGGGTTTTATTTTTAATCATTGTTAATCTAATTCTCATACATTATACTTGTTTTTAAAGTACAAAATCTATTATATAAATGAAACTATAATTAATTGCCTTTATAAAATAGAATAGATTTTAAAGTTACAGTGCTAGCCACCATAAAAGTTTTAAATTGGGGTATGAACTAGGAGATTCAACCATTTAAATGAGGCAAGTTACAACAACCCCATCAGAATTATCTCTGGAAATGACTTGAGAATTACCTGGCAGGCAAGATGTCATTGTGAAGACATCAAAACTCGTTTTGTTGTCTTAACTATAACGTAGAAAACTTTCATCTGTACTAATGTAACTAAAAATGCTAACCAAGCAGCAAGTGTAATATGTGCTCTTATAACTCAACCACTTATTTTTATTTTTGATACCTTAAACAATGTCAAGGAGATGGGTATCTCTACCAGAGATGGATAACACAATCCGACCAATTTCATATCTACCTTTTAATTAGCATATCTTCGGCGTATCAAAAAAATAAAAGGGTTAGATGAAGCTATATGTTTCTTCCATTTTACCTATGTTTTTATATAATAGATTATAAGTGTAAAAGTTTTTCGCGGAGCTGTAAATTATCTTTCCAGTTTTATCTTTATTTTCATATGTACATTAAAAAAGATGAAAATAATTATGGGGCAGAAAGATAAATTTAGATGTAATCATACTTAAAGCTCTATTGAGATAACACGTTTGCGATGTGTGCCACCTGAATTTTTATTCTAACTACTTAGGCATAAAAGTAATTCACAAAACAACTGTAATTTCACAAATCAATTTTTAGTTTGCACATGCATCATGCGTGCCCAACACTCTAATTATAAACAAAGATAAATAATCAGGGTCAGACATATAACGAATAATGAATCTGGGAGAGACATATACTCTTGGATTAACGAAACATGTTCTATTTACACTCATGTATCTAAATTCACATTTTACGTGTGAGATTATTTGAAGTTTAATACAATATGTGAAGTTTGTATTTCCCAATTATATTGGTGGTTGGATAAGAAAATAATTATACGACGACTGTTTTTTCCATTTATAAATATTATTGAATTAATTTATGAATTAATAAATTCAGATATCATGCATATTAAATCTAATTGGGGTTGTTTATTTTATGCAAGCTAAGCTTTAATAACAAAATAAATATATTTTTGTATCGGAAACTAGTTTCACTTTGCAAATTCATTTAACGTGAATAGTAAAGCTATCAAATCATTTTTAAGAAGTTTTTTTTTTAAGTTAAAAAATTTATTAATAAAAGAAACGAAAAACGAAAACAAATGGGGAACCCTGAAGAAAGAAGCAGAAAGAAGCAATAGAAATGAAAGGACCAGAGTAACGAGAAATTACATCAACACGCTCATCCAAAGCGTTTCATCCGAAAATTCTTGTCAAGAGCTTTTAAGTAAATTCCTTGTTTTGGTTTAGTATTTATTTTCCTTAAAATAGGCTGAAAACCATCCGATGGGGGAGAAGGAGTATCTTCTACCACCATTTTCTCCAATACCGACGATGATGAAAATATTGGATAGTCATCATAATCATTATCATCTCTATACCACGCTAAACTACTAAATCTATTTTTATCGGCACTAGTCTTCATGACTAACTTATGAGAGGAAATCCATTGTCTATTTCTTGCTCTTTGAGAATAAATCTCACCTTCCTCCGTAACTAAATCTGCCTAGCGAGTCCCTTTTAAAGAAACGTGACTCGCATCACTAATAAAGTTCCTCATTTTAGGATTAGTAATAGTCTCAACCGAAAAACCTTCATCTTTTGAAGTTGTATGGATGCTAATATTTTCTTTATTAAAGCTCAAAGGGAAATTCGAACTGCTCTCCATAATATGGGGCGTGTATTGCAAATTTGCATGGCTAAGAATATGGGACTTGCCTATTACCACACCCTCATCTTGATTTATTAAATTATTTGCAGCTTCCTTAATAGCCTCTTCTACCACTGTCTCATATATACCCGTAGCCCCACTAGTACCATGCACTTCAACAGCCTCAGCTGCAACAGTCTCACTCCACAACCGTTTCAATATTAGCTTCAGACAAATCCTTGCTCACCTCATTCTCATGAATAATGTGTTACCATGAACATCTTCCACATGAGTTTTGGTACTTGTACTCGCATTGTCACAAGCTTTGGGCACATATTGTTGCACCACCTTTTCAGGAGGTAACTTTGAAGCATCAACGGGCTTCTTCTTGCATTCTCTCAAACCATGACCTAAATTTTTACAATAAGAGCAAAAATCTTTCTCATACATTATCTTTGTTATTGTGCCTTCTCCCTCTCATTCCACCTTGACCCTCTTCGGAAGAGGATTCGATAAACCTACTTCAATAAGAACACGAACAAAATATCCAAATTTTCATTTTGTTGTTGCAGCATTGACCAACAACGAAGTACCAATAACACATCCAATCTTAAAAAGAGACTGCACTCTCAAATATTCCAATCCAAAATCATAGAATCTTACCCAAATTTGAGCAAGAACGTTCCTCTGTGTACTGGGATTAAAATCTTTCATCCACTTTTGCAAATAAATCACACCGGGTTGTAGTCGACAAACACCAAGCATTCAAACACGTCTAAAATCATCAGGTGATGAAAATCCGAAACAGAAGAACCCTTTACCCAAAGAGACCATATTCCAATGAACATCAACAGACCAGAGATTCTTTAGCTTCATGTGTAAATTTTCTATCTTTAATGGAGCAGAATCCTTAGGAAGAACAAGTCGTCCAATTAAACAATTATGACAATCAACAACTCCCTTACGATATCCGTCATCTGAAATTTTGATTGATAAGTAATCACCTTTTAAATAAGGTTTTGGCAACTTGTCTATAGGAAAGTTTATTCCTCTAAAAATCTGAGCTAAACTAGGTTTGAGAATTGAAACAGGCTTAGTATAAGTATTACGAGATGAGTCAAAAAAACTTCAGGAGCAAATAGGTGAAGGATTGTTGCCTTGCCCGTCGTAGGAGACAAAGACGCTATAAAAATACTTTTTTAAAATCCTAGAAATCACCCGCTAGTTTTATGGAGCACATACTTTCTCTCTTCAGATTTCCCGCAAAAATAATTTTACGTGAAGTCTTTTAAGAAGTTGTTCCTGTTGTAATAAAACATGAAACCAGTTCTCAAACCATCTCTCTTTAGACCTCTTTCACAAAGCGCCAACTACCTATAAACCTAGGCATAAAAAGAAAATAACATTCTCGATCACAATGTAAGCCAGATTGGAACCTCATACCTCTGAAGGCAACAAGTGTCTAAGAGCAACTGCAGTGGACGATCAGACCAAAGAGTAAACACCAGAAATGGTCTTTGGTCCGATTTTGTGAGACGCAACGGACGACTAAATGTAGTATTTGGTCCAAAAACTGAACAGTATCCGATCATGTTTAGTCAAGAAAATGGTCCAAAACAGATATAGTCTGACGCTCATGTAAGACAGCGTTTTTCCAAAACGCCATTGTACGAGGACGTTTATAAACACAAACGTCATTTCTGAAAGACGTTTATCAAAACGTTTCTAAAGAACAACGTTTTTGAAAGGTTGTATTAAAAGAGCGTTTCTGAATTGAAACGTTGTATTAAAAGAGCGTTTTTAAAACGTTGTTTTGAAACGTTGTATTAAAACGACGTTTCTGAAATGACGTATTAAACGCTTATTAAGAACAGCGTTTTTGAAACGTTGTATTAAAACAGCGTTTTCAAAATTAACGGTCCTCTACACCAACGTTTAGGCTTTCAAACGTTGTTATATGTGGGCGTTTTTTTTTGAAATGCTGTTTTAGAAGAGCGTTTGAGTTTTGACGCTACTTTACTAGGACGTTTTTCTATGTTTTATATCAAAACGCTTCAGTACAGTAACGTTTGACGTTTGAGTACATAACGCTTCATTACAGGAGCGTATGTTTAAAACGCTAATCTAAATGAACGTCAAAAACATAACGTTTGTCTAGTTAAACGTCTGTGTAATATATGTCACTTTAATATAGCGTTTGATAATTAACGCTTATTTACAACAACGTAATATCATATTTAGTCATGTTTTCGTTGCGTTTTTTTTTTTAAAACGACCAAACAGATTTGGTCTTTGATCGATGGTCTGGTCCAATCGCTGCATTTGCTCTAACCACTTAATTATGGGCACAGCCTATTCTCGACGAAAAAATAAATGATTTTGTTCTATTTTCATTCCTTTTTACTATTAAACCTTGATTTGCACACGCGCAACAAAGAATCCTGCATAAGGAGCTCTACCACCGGCCAACTAACTTTATTTGTGAGATTAATGGTTCCTCAAATTAATTTATTCAGAGATTAATTAACATAAATCTTAAGGTACAGACTACAAACTGATTTTGGCATGTTATGGACCATACGTACCAAACAGGGTAATAAATAAATGTGGCACTAATCCATCCATGTGCAAGACATTTTGTGAAGAATGAAGCAGGCAAATGCACATGTAAATTAGTTGGGGGTTGTACTTGCATATGATACATTTGAACCTTGTTGTAGGAGTTGTTTATATGTGTACTGTAACGAGTCACATGTGCAGATCAATAGCATGCATAAGAGGGTCACCCCATATTTGTACCCCAAAAGTACGTACTTGTTTTGTGAGCATTGCAACTACTGATGTGGAAATGCATAAAGATTTGGCTATACGTTTCTATAATGTGGTTGTTGTTGTACCTTAACGACAGGGCACATGTGACCCTTTAAACGTTCTCCAAAACATGGTGTTTGGTACTTCCCCTATCGTGAATTTGATAAGGGAAACCAAAAGGAGATGAATTTGAAAAACAATTAATACATTAGACATTATAGATGCATGATTTTGGTCTACCGAAAATCCAAAATAAAACATGAAAATGAACTACAGAAAACAATGAACAGAAGAAAAAAACTTCAAAACTTATGAGCTATATTTTAGCCTTAGAGCAAGGCCAATAGGATAAAGTGTTTAACATACCATCCCTTTTAAAATGGATGAATGGCTAAATAAACGGGTGCTTTTTGCACTATGGGATAGTGGAAAAATAAAAGGTTAGACAGGTGAAGTTTTTCCGTCTAGCTTTCAAAATTATTGTTTTTAGTAACAAATAGTCAGAGGGAACACTATCAAACCTACCAGAACTATTGGATACTCCTACCAGAACCGTTGGATGAAACTTTTATCCAGACGGAAAAACTTTATCCGTCTGGGTTCCAAACGGTTGAAGATCACCCATCCAGTGAAGACTGGCGAGCACTTCTTCAATTAAAAAAGTGATTGATAGATTTTGGGTGAAAGACTCTCTCTTCACTATCTATAATAGGGGTCTAATTTTCTCTTTTTATAATAGGGGTGTTTATGCCAAAAAATCCTTTCAGCTAAACAACCAATCAAACTCTTGGATTCAAGTTAAATAAATGTAAACTAACAATAGAGAAACGTTCTTTTATGTAATAAAGAATCATACTTTTCCAAAATGTTTAAACTTAATACAATTGATCATCCAGGTTTTATAATTTCTGGGTTTATAAAACTGTTTACAATTTTCAATTTAATACAGAAATTCATACATTATACCACTACTTCCCATAGGTTCGTACCTAAAAATTTCTTCCCTCCCTTTCTCTCTGGTTTTTCTTTCTATTTTTTTCCGTCCTCCTCTTTGTTGTTTGATCTCTTCTATTTATAGATCTATTTTTCTGGGTCGCTCTTTATGCAACGTGTCATTTTCTATAGCCTGGTCATCGTTTCTGGATCAATTCTTCTTTGGGTCGATCCATCTTGTCTCGATGTATCTATCGTTCTTGTATTTTGTCTTTTACTTGGTGCGATCATATAGATGACAGATCACTCTTAATTACTTTCCTGATTCGATGCTTTATATGTCCGACGCGTGCTTCCTTATCTTCAAAGACTTCTGTAATCTCGATCATTAAAATAATAGAGTAATTATTACAATTTACTTTCTCGACCATAGAGTAATTATTACATTTTACTTTCTCGATCCTAAAATAATATAGTAATAATAACTTTCTACTTTCTCGATCAGCTATCATTTAATGCTGTTTGTTTTATTCGATGGCGTTCAGCTTTCTCGATCTTATGTGTCATTCATGCGATTCATCGCTTAGATGTCAGAAAACGTCTCGTGTCTTTTTGAAATTTGATATCTTTAATAATGATCCTGTGTTTCTCATCTTTTTTAATCTGGTTGCTTCTTAACTTGATCTTCTTCCACGTGTCATGCTTCTTTAATTTACTAACAAGGGGTGAAAGACTCTCTCTTCACCCATCAAAAAAGGAAAACACTCTTCCCATAGCCTTGCTATTAGGCCTCGTACAAAAAGCAGGTGTAAGAAATTGTTCCAACTTCTGTCAGTTTTCCAAATGACAAAGTCAAACGTTCTCCTGGCCGATCCACAAAGAAAAAAGAGAGATGAGAATCAAACTTTATGTTTTTCTAACATCTAGTTGGAGTTGTTTTAATAGGCCCCTTAGATTTAATGGGATCAAATTTGAATCTTCAATTCTTTTTGAAGTAGGATCTTACTCCCTATTTTCATTGCTCACTTTGAGAGGAGTTTGCTTTGACCCAATATTAATGCATTTTAGAATTTTCTTAAAAAGTATAATTATTTTGACAACAAACTAGCCCCAAGACAAGTATGTAACTTAACCGGTATCTCCTTGTGTTACTTGATCATTCTCCGAGCTTTGCGCTTTCGAGTAGCGAGAACATTCAAACCTTAATATCCTTCGCCATCTGAGTAGCCATGACATTTGGGATCCTGATTTTCGGGAAGAACCCCGACAATTTCGTCACCCGAAGTCCTATTATCTTTGGGCTTCTCCTTGGGCCTATAGATAATTCAAAGAGATAAGGAGCAAGTAAAGCGATAAAGGGAAAAATACGAACTAAGTAAAAAAGCAGTCCGATCCTTTTGGAAAGAACCGTATCCATTGACAACCTTAACAGTAATACTTAAAATGATAGAAAGTGAATGAACAAATTCAATATCTACAAGTTTACTGTTTTCTTTCTCCTTAATTCTTTTTATGATGTGGCTAATTCAACAAAAATAATAGGGAATTTCACGTACAACTTCCATCGTTAGAAACATAATCTCTAGCTGGATGTTACTTCATGCCTGTTAGCATCAATAAGTATTTTCTATTCTTTTTTTCTTTCTCTTGATAATGATTATAAAAGTAGGATATGAAATTCAACTTCGATGGTTTTTATTTTTTTTGGTTAAATTACGGGTCATTATGGTGGAAGAATTTATATCACACAACTGCTACTTTGTTTATTTGGATCCCATACTGTTTTTTTTTAAGATAGGTGAAAAGGATTGTGGAGTACATTTTTTTTTGGAAGCATATTGTGGAATGTGGAGTACATGTTCACATCTAAGTGTCGGTAGATTGATGCCATTTTGTACTTATCTTGGCTTTCCACTGTGCGTGATATTTTTTCATGTTTTGTAAATTTATGCTCTGGTCACTAGTGATTATTTAAGAACTCTCGTATAAAGATTTATATTTTAAATAGAGAAATTTTTTATGTGAAAATAAAATTAGATCATTAGATATGAATTTTAAAAACCCATTATTTATTATATTTTTATAATGACTAAACTATCCTCGTTTAGTTAATAATAATTAATCTAATAATTAGACTAATAATATTTAATCTAATAATGTTATACTTAATCAAATCAAATCAGATCAGATTTTTATATGTATTGTTTTGGTGGAAAGAAAAAGTAGAGAAAAAAGAGAGAACTTTTTGGAGATTTTTGAAAAACCCTAGATTTTGATTCGCTCAACCAAAATGTATGATTCTAGTGACAAATTTGAGGTGGGTGAATCCTTGCATGATAACCAAACCAAATTTTACATACCCATTGGTGGAGACACAACTATGGATGATCTCTTGGATGGTAAAGAGGTTTTAACTCAAAGTGGCGATGGTGAATCTCAACCAAATGGGGAAAATAGGCGTCAAAGTGAAGATTTAATGGCCGAGAGTAGTCAGGCATACCTCTAACTTAAACTCTTGGTCTTTTTATGGCTCAAATTTGATGAAATTACGTAAAAAAGTATGATTTTTTTTGTGATTCATGCAGGTTTACAGTTGGGTTTTCTTCTCGAACCCAACAATAAATCTTCTTTACGATTAGATGTTTATCCTAAGCTAACCGTAACTGTATTTTCATGGCGGAAAACTCAATCGTAATAGTTTTACGGTTGGGTTTTTAGCATCGAACCCAACCGTAACTAATTACGTGCATGGGTATTTATTGCTATTTATTGCACCATTTACGGTTGTGTTCGACCAAAACAATTCCAAACGTAAATAAACTTACACTTGGGTTTGACTTTTGATTCCCAACCATAATTTCATTTTGGATGTTTTTTTTACGGTTAGTTTTAAAGGAAAAATTCAACCGTAATTTTTCCTACGTTTGGGTCCGATGTTCATATACTAACCGTAAATTTATGTTTCTTAGTGTTTTATTGGCTGATGCTTTGATATTTTTGGTTCAACGCGAGATTGTACCTCACCCAATACTGTATATGCTCAGTCTCCTCTAAATGATGTTCTAACTGAAGATACTACAGATAACTATTTGAACGACTTGGTAGGTTATAGATAAGTTGTTAATTCCTTTGGAAAATATTGCTAAGTCTTTTTTTTATTTCTAACTTTGTATTCTTGGACCATGTAGACATGGGAAAAGAAAAACGATGCAAAATAATGGGCTAGAGAACATGGCAAGCACATCATGTGTGTAATTGTTTGTAACAATCAAGTGAATGAGCGCCACTTCCAAATGATTTGCGAGTATAGTGGATTCCATATAAGTCATGCGAAGAAGGGTACCGAATATGTAGGAAAGACGAAGAGGAAGAACACTACTTTCACTAAGAAGAGGGGATGTTCTTTCAAGCTTCAATTTGAGACCAACAATGAAAATAAGTGGTTATTATCTAGAGTTGTATACGGTCGTCACAACCACCTACCACCGCAGAGTTTGTTAACGCATCCTTATACGGCACGGCTCACCGAGGAATAAAAGGTCATCGTAGAATCCATGACGCAAAAGCGGGTGAAACCTATTGATAGCCTCGGATACTTGAAGCAAAGAAACCCAAAGAATGTATCTACTTTGGATACCATCTACAACGCAAAATCCAAGTTGAAGAGTGAGAAATGGCAAGAAAGGGACCAAATTCAACAACTTATGTACTTGGGGGAGAAACACAACTACACTATGTTCCATGAAGAAGATGAGGATAAACAAATAAAGCATCTTTTATTGGCTCATCCCGAGTTTATGAAGTTCGCACGATGCTCCCATCAAATGCTTCTAATGGATTGCACATACAAAAATAACAAGTTTGATCCCCGGTCTTGAATTTTGTCGGGAAAACTTCTACCAAGTCCCCGTTTAGTGTTACCTTTTGCTTCTTGAAAGACGAGCTCGAAGAAAGCTATGTGTGGGCATTGGAACAAGTTAAATTATTCTACGTGGATATACCCCTAAGGTGATTATCGCCGACACAGTACATAGTTGCGGAAAATACATAAATCTTCATCTAAAGTAAAATCAGGATCTTGAACCCCAGGTTAGGCCATAATCTAGTATATTAGAGTGACAGTTTAGTTGGAGATGATTGTTGTAGAAGAAAGGTGCAATTTCTTAATAAATAAGATAGGTTTGATATATACTCAACGATTCTTCTTAGTTTCCTATATAAATAAAATATGTAACGGCTCTATTTTGAAAGAAAAAGGTCGTACAAGATTACAAAGGCTCTATTTTCAAACCAAATAGGGCTAAAAAAGTGAACCAAAAAATCAAAAAAAAATAATAATTTACGGTTGGGAAAAGTAGGCAAAGACCCAACCATAAGACTGTAGAAAAAGAATGACAGTTTTACGGTTGGGATCAAATCCTCCAAATCCAACCGTCAAACTGGGAACTAATTTTCTGTCAGTTTTACGGTTGGGTTTGGAGGATTCGAACTCAACGTAATACTAGAAACCCATTTTCTGTCAGTTTGTAGGTTGGGTTTTTGAGTCTTAACCCAACCATAAAATTTCCTAGACCTTTTTTTTTTCTGTATTTCCTTTTACTCCAAATTTGTGTAAATTAATTCAGTTTTTTAACTTATTCATCCATTATAACTCAAATGAAGGTAAATTTGGTCATTCACTCAAACAAAAACTAATCAAAACACATCATTTAGTAACACAAGAGATATAGGATGGTTTACGGTTGGGTTTGGGTTTGGGCTCAATAACCCAACTGTAATTGCAAATGAAACTGGATACCTATTTACGGTTGGGAATTTAGGGACGAAGCCAACTGCAAAACTGGATACCTATTTCAACCAATATTTACAGTTGGGTTTGGGCTTCCCAACCCAACCGTAAAATATCCCTTGTAGCATTGAGTTTAAGGTCAAATTTGGGTTTAAAAATCAAAATTTTAAACTTATTCAATTATTTTAACTAGATTAAGGTAAATTGGGTCATTCAAACAAACAAAAAAAAAACACAAGTACTAGAATACAATTTTTGATGGTCCATGAATATTTACGGTTGGGTTTAGGCTTCCCAACCCAACCGAAAAGTTGGTATTCATATCTACGGTTGGATTTTGACTGAAAAACCAACCGTAAGTCTGGCATGAAAAAAATGTCAGTTTTACGGTTGGGTTTTGACCCAATAACCCAACTGTAACTCTGGGAATTATGATTCTTACAGTTTTACGATTGGGTATGGACTTGCGAACCCAACCGTAAATAATCATTTGTTTTGTTTTTTGACTTGAGTTCTCCTTTGTTCAATTTTCAACTTGAAATTTATGTAAATAAATCATAATTTCTATACAAATTTAGCTACACAAATCTTGTTGCACTTGAAATTTAGGTAGACCAATTTAAGATAAAAACTTCCTCATTCATTCTAACTAAATTGAGAAACATTAGTCCATTAACTCTTACATAAACTAAGAATAAAGTTCGAACTAAAACTCAAAAGATTAATACGACCACAAATACGAGGATCAGCACGACCACGACCACGACCTTGCACATCCTCGGCTTCATCATCTGTGTCTTCATCACTAGGTTGCGGCTCAGTTTGGCTAGTACTCACACCTCTTGAATTGACTCTACTCCTCTTTAAGCTCTGCTCCGACTCATTGTCGTTTGATTCATGAAGCTTCCTCATTTTGTGTTGGAAGGCCTTTTGTTGATCGACCGTCATAACATCACCTCTACTTATGCATGGAGTCATAGTCTCTGCCAATGCAAGTCCTTTCTTTTTATATTCACATATGAAAACAAATATTGTTTGAGTCTTTAGTAATAAATATTAAAAACATCAATAACATAAGTAACTTACGTACCAAATTGAAATATGCCTTTTTTCAAACATCAATGAGACTATCTCATGTGTTGTTTCATTGATCCCTTTGAATTATTCTCATAGATTCCAGTCAATATTAATCACATTAGGATGAACAAAATGACGACACCAATCCAAGTAATCTTCTACAGCCTCTTTTGTTCCCGGAATTAAATTTATCTCATCCCTTTGGAGTTAGTATTCTGGTTTATGGTGGTTTTTTCAAACCGCGACCGAAGGCATTGGGATGTAGTTAAGCACGATGCTTGGGCCTTCGATCATGGATCCATTCACACACAATTTACAGGCTTCGATTGTTACTTTGGTTTGGGCAAAGCCATATTGGAGGAGAGTTCGACGAGGGTTGCACATCACGAACCCAAACGGACAGTACAAAGGCCCATTGTAGCCTGCCACGTTAACGTACATCTTCTTCTTCTCCATCATCATCTATGTTAATCTTTAAATAAGGATCAAACACCACATCTTCTACGGTGAAAGCATCAATTTCACTCTTCTTCTTTTCTATCTGAATTTTTTTCCGCTTTGACTGAGTACCGGTGAATCTGAATTTCTTTCCTGTAGGTAGAGTAAAGTCACCGCTCCACTCCGTCTTAGGAACCAGGCTCAGAAAGTGATTATAGACCCATGCCTATAAAGATAACAAATATTAATATAAGATAATGCGTAATTTTTTTTGAAGTTAAACATTGAAATTCACCCAATAAGTTACCTGAAGAAGACCAGTGTTCTTAGAAATATCAGTACCTCCAACCCTTGAAGCTTTCTAAGGTTGGCAAGTAGGTAAACGAGGGTGGCAGTGCCCCATGAATACTCATGAGTCTTCTGGAGATCCTTCAACCACCGTAGAAAGTGACCGTTGACCCTATTTCCTGAGTTGTCAGCGAAGAAGATGGTACCAAGCATATACAAAAGATACGCTTTGGATGTACGCATAGCTCTAGTTTCATCTATCATGACATCATCCTTTTCCAACAAGATATTCTTGGTCATACCTAAACCTTTCTTCGTTGCTTCACCCGGTTTATCTCCAGCAGCCAGTTTAAATTCTAACTCATCTTCTGTCCTCTCCCATCCAAGTGTATCTTTAACAAGGACATAGAGATCACTCCAAGACATGTTGTTGTCAAAATCTTCATACACGGGTTTTCCTTCAACTTCTAAGTCAAGAATTGACTTGACATCATCCGGTGTTATTGTCATCTCGCCGAATGGGAGATGAAACGTATCGGTTTCAGGCCAATAGCGTTCCCTGAAGGCTGTGTAGGTAACACTATCATATTCCAACATAGTATTGGTAATTCTGGGATCTAACCCTGTATCATTTACGAGATCACGGAAGGCTTTACATTCTTCAGCTAACGACCAATGTTGATCCCTTTGACGAACCAATTTTTTCACACCCTGTGTATGATCCTACAAAAAATAAAAACAATCTTTTTTAATCAAAATCATACCAACAAGTTATAACTTGAAGTTAAACAAAGAAAAATTTAACAAACAAGACAAGTTTTTAGATTTTTATCTAGTCTCAACAACTTTGGAAGCCCATGAATACGGATAACCAAATAATATTGCAGACTTATATGGGGCCTCACCCCAAAGTTTACCATTCTTCTTCTTAGGAAACAACAAGCCTTTGCCTTTGGGATTATGCTTGCCTTTTGGTGAAGGTTTCTTGCTTGGCTTTCTTTCCTTCACTTGAGGTCGAGGTGAAGCAACAACAATTTGTTTATCTTTTCCTTGATCGACAAATTGTTCTCCGCCCGTTTCTTCTTCATCATCACATTATTCCTCTTGTGGTGGTTCTCTAATCACAAGTGCACCTCCACTCACCACCGGTAGATCTTCGAAGTCTTGGAAAACATGGGATTCCTCTTGAGGTAGTACTTCTTGTCTGGAGATACCACCCCTACCTCAAAATTCTTCTTCTTATTATTGTTCTTTCTCAAGCCTCTATTATCTACGCCTAAATGAACTTCGTGGCGAGGGGTGGGAGTGCGATCAATTGGTGTTAAATTATTATCCCTCTTATTCTTGGATTTTTCCCTTCCTTATTCCTACAACAGCCAAGCAATACGAATTGAAATCACAAGTTGGTTTCAAGACAATTCAACACAAAAAATCAAAAATTTGAAAATTCAGATTTTTTTGCGGTTGGGTTACACATATCGAACCCAACTGTAAATAAATTCACAGTTGGTTTTGGCTTTAAAACCAAACGTAAACATATTTACGGTTGGTGAATGACATTCGAACCCAACCATTAATAATCGTCAAAAATAATTTGAACTACCTAGAAAAATTTACGGTTGGTAATTGATAATCGAACCCAACCGTAAACTACTTACGGTTCAAAAAACCCAAACATAAATGCCAATTTTTTAAATGCAAGTGAACTAACGGTTGAAATTAAGAATCGAAACCAACCGTAAAATTTCATCTTCATCTTTTTTATTCAAATTTACGGTTGGGTTTTGAAATAACCTAAACGTAAAATAACAAAAAACCAGTTACGTTTGGGTTCCCAATCATAAGTTCTTGAGAACTTATATTTATGGTTGGAATTTGAACAGAACCCAACCGTAAAAAATTCTGGAAACCGATTTTTTTTCTTTGAAATCAATCATTCTAACACATTACAATCACAAAAAGGAAAAAAGTAACACGGGTTCTTGTAGAGGCATACATCATATACACCATTAGTTGTGATTGGGGAGTTTGATTGTCTTCACCACCGATTTGTTCTTCAATTTCTTAATTAGGTTGGTTTGAATCGTTTGGTTGATTTTGATTCAAATCACTGCTACCTTCTGTACCTTTAGTAGAATTTTTCATCTTTACTATAGTGTTTGATCGACGATTATAAATTTTTCAAATCGACGATTAATCGAAGACGATGAATTTGATGGAGAAGAAAATGAGGAGGTTACAGTTAGAAGAGGTTTTGAAATTGAAATTGAAATATATAGTTATGATTTTGTTTTTTTATTTAGGTTTTAATAGATTGAAGAGCAAATTAGATTTTTTATAGATTGAAGGGTAATGTAGACATTTGCTATTGTCATAGAATATCTCGTATCGAACTATTGGGTTACTCTTAAACATATTTTTTTTTCTCTATTGAAAGTATAAGCCAGCCCCTGGTACGAGGGTTATTATTTAATGTGTTAGTTAGTGGATCAAATGTAACAATGCATTAGTATCAGTTATGACCCTCTCATTTCATATTTGTTAAGATGTTAAATATGTGGTGGTTAACTGGGGTCTTTTGCTGACACGGAAAAACTGTCATTTCGAGAAGACTTGCAAAATTATTGAACACTCACATGAATTAAACAAACTTGACGACGACTGAGTTGGATGGCAGAAAGAAAAAAAAAAAAAACAGAAAAGAAAGTAAGAAAACAATAAACTTGTCAAACCACAAAATACTGCACACAAGCCGACACTAAGGAAGCAGGTGTAATCATCTTTAGATGATCTTTACTTGCTTTCAAAATAAAGCTTCTTTCTACGGTTGGCTAACGCAGTAGCTAAATAATTCAAAACGCTGTTTGCCACAGCAATCATCATTGCCTAACTCCCGGCACTTATCTTGTTAAATAAACATTAAGGTTACTTAATCAACAGACATACACGATCGGAAAAACCTAACTGGTTTGCACATGCCTGTGATGCCACTTGGTTCATGATTTTCTTTTCTTTTTATAAACACAGGCTCTGGACTTTAACCGAAACTCTTAAACCTAAGTTAGAATATAACAAGTACATCCACATTAGAAGGAAGCTGCCTGGTAGAGCTTCCAAGGTATACATATTTGCGTGCGTGCGTACGTAGCAACAGAACTTTTTTTTTTCTTGGTTATCAAATACACATGACCATAAGTTGTACTTTAGATCCGATCTTTATTAGTTTATACTCGAACTAAATTAAAACAATAACAACTTTAATTGTACTTTGATTAAACAAACTCAAAAACGGGATCCATGATTAGGGGGTTTCATCAAATTAAAGAACATCGAGCCGGTATTCCCGGACGAAACAGAACGATGATTATTAAATTTCTAATGTTGATAATGCATAAGAGAACATGTGCAATCCATAGTTATTAGTGTTCTTTCTCTCCTCGTGGCTTTCTTAAACACTGTATACATCCTTATCTATCATGACCAATCAAGGTCTTCCAAAAGGAGTAAAGCAAAAGTCTTTTATGCAACAGAGGGTCATTTTGCAATTTCTTGGTTTTCTAAAATCAAATTAAAAGATTCTTGTGGTGCTCTTTCGTGGAAGTCGGGGAGTTTCATGTCCAGCTCATTGGAAAGAATTGTTATTATTACATATGATTTAGAACAATTTGAAGAAATAGGTGACACAATTGAATTTGTTAGAATTGTCAAATGTCTTTCTTTCAAATCCTACTCATTCGGAAGGACGAAATTACAGGTTTTTTGTTAACGAACAAACTGGACATCATGAGTGACATGATTGGATTTGTTAGAATTGCCCATGTCATTTATTAGGCACCTTAGACATTCATATCCAAGTCGGTTTTTCAATATAATTTTAAGTCCATTGGTATTAATATGGTATGGTCCCTCGGGGGACATCCGATAACACTGGAATGGAATTCATATAGTATGGTCCCTTCCAGGACATTCGATATTAATATGGTATGTGATGCATTGGTTTCTTTTTCTGATCCGCAAAAGTCCATTTTAGCTTGATTATCAATTTGTTGCAACTCATTATGAATTAAATGGGTTGCTTAGCCATTTTGGTTTCATTTGTAACATTGTTGTTAACGTTATTGTGCCACTTTTTTAGTGAAATTTGTCTTTCTTCAGTAAGAAAAAAAAAACTAAACTAAGTGGTTTTGGCGATTCAGTGTTGCCCACAAATTGCAGCTAGTAGTCTCTTTCGAAGGGCTACATCAGCTGGTCGCAGCTCTCTCACCATAGTTTGTCGTATCGGGTGATACGGTCTTGTATCAGCCAATACATATATGTATCAGTAGCAGCTGATACAAAATCTTTAGTGTATCAATGTTCCTCTTTTATCTATTTTGTATCGGTTTGTATTAAAAAGGATGTATATGGTACCGTTTGGTTCGGTTTTCTCTTAAACCAGAATCGAAACTATGGTAGTCGGTTTTTGGTTTCTAAAATCAAAATCAAACCGTTAACAATCGGTTCGGTTTTATCTAATCGGTTCTAGATAATTGGTTATTCCTAATGTTTAATTTTATTTTTTTTAATTTTTCTACAGAACAAAAATTTATAAATATACCAACAAGCAACATATTAACAGTTCATAAACATATATAAAAAGTTCATACACATATATTAATATTGAAAGTTGAATTTGATGTACTCCAAGTTCACAAATATTCCAAATTTAAAAGGATAAAAACATAAGCATTCCAAACTAAAAATACAAGAACAAGTCTGTAGAGTAGCCGTGTCGAAATGAAGAAGAAGAAGAGAGAATGAATTAGGTTTAGGTGTGATGTTTAAATGTAGGTGATTGGATATTATAGATCAAATCTATATAGGATACTAGATATATATCAACGACCTAAAATAATCGGTTTTACCATTGGTATTCCGGTTAGATTTTAGGTCAAACCAAAACCTAAACTATTAACCTCGATTTTTAGTAATTTAAACCGAAACCAAATCATTAATAATAACTCGGTTCAGTTCTTTCCTAATCGATTTGATTCGGTTTGGTTCTATCAGTATCCCGTTACTGTGTACAATGATACGAGCCCGTATCAATTCAGGACTAACTCAAAGCAGAAAAATCATGTGGATGCTAGGTCATCCATAAGTTTCCACACCAATTTAATAAATTAAGTTGTTCAACCTTCAAAACCGTTGCATCAGAATAACCCAGTTTACAAGTTTCCATACCATATTAGTGTTGGATATTTTTAAAAACATTACATTTTGTTTATGGCTACGAAGGGGATGGGTCCCGAGGGGGCTGGTGGTCAACTTTATAGGTCAGGTCACATGGGTCTCGGGAGAAGCGTCCTCTAGTAGAATGCTAAATGCGTCTCGTCCCGAAAGGATACATCTTTTTAACAAAATCTAATTCGGTTTTGATTTGAACTCAAGAGATGCATCGTTTCCTCTATAGGCACCATTGGTATCGGTTGAAGGTATCTATTGGTGATGAATAAAACTGTTAATGGATAACCGAATATCCAATATCCAATATCCGTCTGAGTCCGTATCGAAAATTTAGAATATTATAAAATTTTCGGATATTAGATATGGATGCCGATATCTTATCGGATAATTTCTTCTTATCGGATACGGATACAAATATACTACTATCATATAGGATAATTATCCGATATCCAATAACACAAATATATGTACATAAAATTACTATTATAAGTTAAACTTACCTAAAATTTAAGGTACATTGATGCTTTTGTTCGAAAGAAATAAATGAATAACAAATTTATCAAAATTAGTTTGGTGTTACAATTTTGGAATCATGAGAAGAAGAAGTAATTAAACACACACAACCAAATTAGATATTTTTTTCCTTCTAATATAGTTTTCGGATAATTATCGGATTATCCGGTATCCGTTAATTTTAACGGATTCGGATATATAAAAAGATTTCTATTATCCGAGGGATAATTATTGGATACGGATATCCGGTAAATATTAACGGATTTGGATACGGAACAACCATTACCAATTCCGTTAAATACCGTTGACATCCCTACGAACAGATGCAAATGCCTTATAAGTAGTGATGAATTGATTACCATTCAATCACATAAAAAAATTTATTATTTTCTTTCTCTTCTAATAACATCATCAGAAACATCTAAACAATGGATTGCTGGTCAGATCAAGGAAGTATAATCCTTGAATTTGATTACGTTGTTAGGGCTTGAATCCTGAAGGTATAATTCGTTGACTGCTAATTTAATTAGAACGGTCGAATAATTTTTTTAAAAGAATTGAAAGATCCTTGAAGTCAGCGGTACACCATTTTCTATTTTTTTTTATTAACATTCATGTTAGATTGAAAATGAAGTTAAAAACTGGAGCAACACCAACTCATAACTAAGACAAGTTGTGAAAGAGAAACTCCGAAAAACTGGCGCAAAGAAACCTCAAGGGGGATACCCTAACTTTTCCCGATGAGGGGAAACAATCATATATCATATCCCAACTGATAAACTTAATTCTTTCATAATTACAATTGATCGTAAGCGTTTCAAAGTATTTTTTAGAAAGGATTTTCGATCAAAAACCTTAGATATCATTGAACACAATGGTAGACAATATGTCATGTCACATTCTCCAATGAATTAGCAACTCAAATGGCTAATGTTATTTTGTGAGGCTTCAAACCTATCAAAACAAGAAAAATAGATGGGGTCTGATAATGCATGGTGGCTTGTAAAAAACATGAATAATGATGTGAGTTTCTTTCTCCACGTGATACTCCCTTTCTGGTTCGACAGCTGAAACCAGGTTTTTTTTCATACTTTCTGGTTCTCATGATTATAGTTGGTTTAAGATGGTATGTGCACTTGAAGATTCAATGCTTTAGATTAAGAGAGATAATTTCTCTCCCACATCTCTTTTGTTTGTGAAAAACCATCTTCTAATCTCCTAACCCTTTTTTTCCAAGTAATCGTTTCATGTACCACTATCTAACCCCAACCTTTACCACCACTTCTCTCGATTCCTTGTACTCTGCCTTTGAAAACCTATTATTTGCCACCTTCTCATACTATCTATCCTTCTACCATTATCCCTACCCTATCCCTCTACCACTGCCCCTTTATACCACTCACCATCATCTTTTCCTTTTTCATATAATTTGAGCTATGATATTCCTTTTCCTTAAGCTACAAAGTATGTTAACTCTTTTGCCTCTCTTTTTCAACCTTCTTCATCATCTCTATCTCTTCTCTTCCCCTCATTCACTCTAGACCAATGTAGTCAATCTCGGCCGTTACGGCCGAGATAAAGCCGCTTTTCAAGGTATCGAAAGAATACCTTGACGATATCCGAGATTTTGCTGACCGAGATTTGAACGTGAATATCGGTCGAATCGCCCGTATCTCGGCCGTGACAAGTCGCCCGTATCTAGGGTAAAACGGAATTTACTATTCTAATCTAACGGTCCATAATCTCTTGATGAATCCAACGGTCCATCTTTATCTTTATCTCTAGATTCATTCCCAAAAAAAGAAGAAACCTAATCTTCTCTACCCTCTCTGCGTGTGTAACTATGTATGCTCTTTCAATCTTCTCCTAGGGTTTAATCTTCATCAAGATCTTCTCCTAGGGTTTCAATCTTCATCAAGATCTTCACCGAACCAGTTGACATGAATTATTCGATAACAGGAACATAGCTATATACCTTCATCAAGATCAGCAGATTAGTTCTGGTTTTAATTTGATTATGGTTTTTGGATTTTAATGAGGTTTTGATCAGGGGATTTATTTATATAAGGTTTTAGGGTAATGGGTCTTCATAAAATTCTATAGATGTTTTGTAACCAAATTCATCTTGTCTTCATTAACAGCGAGCCACAGTTCCTTGTTTGAAATCTATCTCACATGGCAGCACAGCATCAACCCATTCTTAAACCACCACAAACTCATTTCAAACCCGTTCATTCTTAATGTCAATGTAAATACTAGCTAGCTGCGTCAAAAGTAGTAAACATACCTCTGCTACAGCAACACCTGAATACACAGGATATCATTAACATCTTGGTTAATGCTACTTTACCAGGTAGGTCTGCAGGATATGCGATTGAGATGGTGTTGAAGATTCTTCAGCCCTAACTCTAACAATATAATGTCTAGTTTGGCTCGAAGTAGGTTGGTAGTCCAGGATAATTTTTACAATGTCGTATACTTTGTGAAGAGGCAGCTTTATCAATACTAAAGTGGTAAATTTCGGAAGCAGCAGGCACAACCATATTTACTGGCAGAACCATCACGTCCCCACTTAATGTGCAACAAATAGTTCATAGTAATTCACATTGACAGCCCAGACATTTGGAGCAATGACATTGATGATTCTTTTATTTCTGATTGTAGTGTGTATTATCCTCCAACAAACAAGAAAACAGTTTTATATGTGTGAATTCTGTAGTCCTATGCCTGTTTCTGTAGTGCTATGCCTGTTGTGAATTCTCTACCATTACTAATGTCTGTTTCTGTTTCTAACGAAGGACTACTTGGTGTTGATGAGAATTATGGAGTTACTCTAGATGATAACATCTATAATGATTCTCTTGATATTGATTCTGAACAGAATTAGAGTTGTAATATGCTTGTTGTTTAATCTGGATTTTTAGAACTTTGAAATCGGTGTTTATTTTTGTTTTGGAACTTTGAACTTTGAACTTAAAGTATGGTTGTTGTTTTTAACTGATTATCTATTTTCCTTTCTTAAAATTTATGTTTATGTATTATATTTGCAATAGCTTTATCATTTACATGTATATAAAATTTGGATATAAGATTTGGAAGTTAGTCCGAGATTTCGCCGATAATCTCCCCGAGATATCGTTATCAAGGTGTCAAGGTCCCGGCCGCGACGAGACCGAGATCTGAGATTAACTACATTGCTCTAGACCCGTCCCATCCTTTTTATTATAATTATGGGTAATTCTCGCGAACTGGAGGCCCATCCTTTCTAAAAAAAATTTCAATCACCATTTCCATCTTTCAGTATCTCTCATCCCACTTCAACCTCGTTTTGTTTATTTCCATGCCTATGCTGCTAAGGTATCCAACTATAAGGTTTAAGTTACAAATTATAAAACGATCAATCCACATTATGATGATGCTGGTAGTCGTGGCATGTGGGATAATGATTTTGTTATCTCCTTTGCAATTAAAATGATGAATTAGTCATCAGTTGTTAAAACCATCTAGTCACATTTCAAAAGTGGCTTACATGCAAATTAGTTTACTGTCTAGCGTTTATATCGTGGCGAAGGTATTGGCGAATAGGCTAAAAAGTGTCATAGAAAAAAAATCTCTTTTTGAAAAAGGGAGTACCAAGTATATTACCAAATTTTTGGTTTAACACTTAGTAGATAATTCCCTTTGTAAGGCAAGAAATATCCTCGGATAAACTCTAATCAAGATTTTTGAATCACAAAGATGATTAACTTGTACTTCAATTATAACAAATGAATCGATATAAATGCGGAAAATAAATAAAAACAAGACACCAAAATTTTTGTTAATAAGGAAAACCTCAATAGTAGAGAAACCCCGGGACCTCGTCAAGTTTGAACACATGTTGTATTAAGACGCTACAAACACTAGCCTACTAGCTGATTTAGAAAATGAATGTATTTTAGAAAGAGAAACCCTCCAATCTACTCTTCTGCATTTGTGCTCTTACATCTCTTGAATCTCGTAAGAACCTATGCACTTGATTCCCCTAGATGATGTCCTTTATATGACCGGGAATTACTCCACAATCCTACGTGAAGAAAAGTGTTACCCTTTCTCCAACAAGGCACCTATTGATTTTCTTTTAGATGTCTAATCAAGGTAATAGGAATCTTTCCCTAGATATAACGAATCTAAATTAAAATATTAGGCTTTATATTCTTCAAAAATTATAGAGATACCTAATCAATCTATCTCACAAGAATATAAATCTTAGAGCAAGTCTAGATGAATTAGTGGTATCTTTAAATTTGGATTTCAATTGATGAGCGTTATATATATTCGAGATTGACAACTTATCAAATTTTGTATTTGATCAGTAATTCTTGAATGGCCTATTAGCAGAAGAGAAGAACCTTTATAATTGAAAAATTATACAACATATCAGATCAAGATACAGGTTCCGAAACTATCAAAGATAAGATAGTTGTACTTGTGCTTGACGAATCCCTAAGTGAAGTCTGTCAAAGTTTTACCTAATTTCTTAAAGAACCTTCGGTTTTTGGAAGACAAACTTTGCAACAATAAACACAGAAAGAATTGAGATTATATATTGATATATCTCTCCAATACATATGAATCGTCAAGGCTATGTTTCTTTAGATACAAGTAATTCTCAATATGCTGCTAAGTCTAGATTCTTTCCTCAGATACAGAGGGACTGTTTATTTAGTTAGAACTTGACTTGAATTGAAGTTCTTTCCATAGTTTGAAGTATATGACAAATTCAACATAAATTAATTACCATAAGTACGCTACTTCCAAGTTTACTTTTGTGGCAACTGCGTAAATCAAGATCAAAAACTTGGTTCACAAGTTTGACTGAAGTATGGAAAATATAATAACGTTCACCTCGCGTAAAGTATACTAAGAATAACAACCATAAACGTGTGAAACGTTTGTCAAAAAAAGTAAGAATTAGTGAACCAAAACCAACTTATACAAGGCCGGGTCACTTTAGTTAGGTTTGCGAACTCAAAGAGTTAGTTTCACGAACGTACTGAGAAAAAGGGTTGATAGGCACATTTATGTGTCTGATTTGTTTCCAATTTGTATATTGTTATTTCTCAATTTATGTACTAATATTGTTCTTTTGTAGGTATTTTCGAAGAATAAACAATTATGGAGAAATTGGCTGGAAAAGTGATAAACGCACCCCAGTTGATAAAGGCACTCTCACTTTGGTTAGGCGTGCCCACCTCTTCTTCTCGAATTTGAAATGGAATTTTGGCGGGAAGCTATCTTCTCAACCTGTGAAGATTCGATAATAATATTTGGATAGTTTTAAACTCGGATACTTTTGCACTATGAGTTGTACACAAGTTGAAAACGTGGAGATCAACAAAATATCACGATCAACATGTTTTGCTGTTAAAAAAAGAAACAAGATTATTCTCGGGTGGATTATATAACATAAAAATCTTCTTTGTAGTAAGATTTATCTTCTTACCATTTCAACAACGTGTCAAGACAAAAGAAGGGAAATAGAATCATCGAATCAGAATCAAAATAATTGTCGAGAATTCATCTGCCAAAGAAAAATATTTCCCGAGAATTTTCAAAGAGAGAAAGATTTGATTTGGTAGTTATTGAGGAGATGTTTGAAATATTTTTGATGGTATTGATGTTTGTTTATAAATTGGAGATCGAGGGGGAATTTTATGGGGGGTTGGCAGATGCCAGAAGAACGAGAAAAAAATCCAGAAAAAAAATTCTTCTCTGCTGCTGCCGAAGAACACGAAGAACAGAGGCTACAGAAACAATTCAATCTCTCATCCATGATTTCTTCAATTGTTTGCCGCCTTGTAACCCAAGGAAATGTTTCCAAATAGGAAGGTTTTTCAAATCTCCTTAGATCTTATCCTGTTTCTATTCAATTTAATCTAATTCAGATCGTTCTAAGAGATTTGCTAAAACTGTAACTAGTTGCCTCTTGGAAGAATAGAAGGTGGTCTAGAAACAATCTAAGTAGAGCCATCATGCTTTTTGTTTGCTAGTTTCAGTAGGTTTGATTTGGTTGAGTCGACCTTGTTTGTGTATGTTTAAAACCCCTTTCCAGTAGGATTTATTTTTAGAGTTTATTCTTGTAAATATATTAGGAAGTTTTTGTTAGAAAATGTCGAACTGGTATTATGAGGACAAATACAATGAATATTCGAATGAGTTTCAAAATAGACATTATTCGTACTATCAACATGGTGTGGATAGTATTCGGGACCGCCACCAACCTTTTGGAGGTTATTGCTCATACCAAGGTGATCCCAATTACTATTCGTACATACACCCGTCATATGAACATAAAAATGAGCAAAATTCGAGTTCTTTGTCTTGGAGGGATGCCTTAAAGCAGATGCAATCTAGTACTCCCTATGATGACCCAAATCATTCTATAGAAGAATCACACGAGCAGTTGCGATCTAGTACTCCTTATGCTCCATTTGTTTCTCTAGAGAATTCCCTCAAGGAGTTGATTGAGGATACAACTAGGTTCGTATTAAGTATGGGGGAAAAATTAGTAGTCCAACTCTTTCCTATAGAAGAATCACACGAGCAATTGCGATCTAGTACTCCTTATGATCCATTTTTTTTAGGGAATTCCCTCAAGGAGTTCACTGAGGATACAAGAAGGTTCGTATTAAGTACGGGGGGAACAATTAGTAGTCCAACTCTTTCTATAGAAGAATCCTTCAAGCAGTTAACTGAAAATACAAATAGGTTAGCTTTAAGTGTGAATGAAAGTCTTGCATAATATTGCTCAAAAAGGATCTTAATTGCCAACATAGTGCTACCCTTGATAATTATCCACCTATTCAAGAGGACGAGGATATAATTGGTAACACTACTTATTTAGACGAGGTTCAAACATCTTCATATTATTATGATGATGAGGATAGTATTGACGAAGAAATTGAAATATACAGGCAGGGTGATCAAGAAATTGTCACTCCAATGGTGCTTCATGATGATAGTGTTATTTTTAGTTCAAATCCAAATAATTTTAATTATTATTCACCTATTCAAAAGGAAGAGGATTTTACTAGAGATACCACTGTTTTAGACAATGTAGAATTTTCTTGTGTTGAAGCCGATAATGGTTTATAGGAACGAGTTTATCCGGAGAATACTGTTTTAGAGTCCAGCGATTTAGAAACAATACTTTTAGGTAACAAAAATAGACCTGTAGAGATTTTAAATATGAGTAAGGATGCATTATCTGATTATAACCTAAAAGAAGCAATTGACCATTTTCAGGAATCCGACGATCTAGAAGTTAGGAAAATTGTGACTAGTCTATCTAAAGACACTGAAAACTCTAAGTTTTGGGGTGACTATCATTCTCCATGTGCTTTACCTTTGACTCTTTGAAAGGTCCCTAACTTGGGACTTGACTTATGCACCTCTACCATTTTACAAGATCATCTTCAAACTAGATTTCCCGAGCCTGGTAATGTCCAGAAAGAAGTTCAGTTGTTAGAGACCCATCCTCTGGTTGATGTGGTCTATCCAGGCGATAATATCAAGATTGAGTTTGTTTTTCCACCAAAAATTTTTCTTCCAATTGGGGGAACGTTTGAATTTCAAATGTGTCAGTTATTAAGATTAAGACTAAGCTTAATTACTTTAGGAAATTAGAATCGACACACTTGCTTAAGAATGACCACCATTTTCATATTAGTCAACTGTGTGAGTCCAATCTGATTAACTTTGAGGATCCACAATTATTCAGGTTATTTTTATGTGCTTCTAAGTTTTTAGTTGAGTTCTTCCAGACTCTACAACCTAACTCTCCGGATCCTGCCGATGAGGAAATCCATCCTATGCAAATATTTTATCTAGACCCTTTTATAGAGCCGGAACCTGAACCACAACTAGATTTAGTTATCTTTAACAAAAAACTAGATAAGGGTGTGCTCGGTTTATTCATTTTATTGGCCTGTTGCAGTTTCCTTCTACTTTGGATAGCTTATTTTATTCAGATGACCCACAATTGTTTTGGCTAATGCTAAATGATTTTATGAGGTGACGAATTCTTTCTTAGTCTGGATGAAGACTTTAAACTTAGCACTTGTTGGGAGGTAACCCATGCTCATGCGACACGGTAATATCTTTCCTTAACTCCTTTCCTTCGATTGGTAACAATTTCTCCTAGTTCATGCTTTTAATCATTCATCTTTGGGACATTGAGGACAATGTTAGATTTAAGTTTGGGGGTAATGGAGAAATTTTTTAGTGCAATAATAAAACTTCCAAAATTTAGAAACTTGTGAAAAATTAAAAATGACACTAACCATTCTAGGTAGATGGAAACTTAGCTCTTTTTCTATAGGAATTGGTATGCCAAGATACTATTCATAAAAGGATGCCTAACTCAGGTGTTAGAAATAACATGATAGTTGTCACCATATCTCGGAGTCTATCTCAACCATATCACTTTTTTATTTATTTATAATTTTTGTGTTTCTCTAAGGATTTGGTGTGGCACTAGTATCGAATTGTTATCACCGCCGGGATGAAGTAGAGTGTTTGAGATCAAGCCCCATTATTGTATTATTAGACCATTATTTAAAAAAGAATAAAATAAAAAAATAATCGAGTATTGACACTTTGATAGCAATATGTGTGTTCTCCCTGTCTCCTTCGCCTAAGCAAGCGTGGAACGCAGGATCCATGAGGACTATCATGTAAGATGATGATAAGGAGCATACGCTTGGATTCAAATTGATCTAATCATGTTGTCAATACATTTAATAATAATTGTTTTATTTTCAATAAATCGACCGATGGGGCCCTTGTATATACCAGCTGAGTCGATATTAGTACAAGGATTAAGACTAGTGGGAGCGTATCTCAATCCATTAGGATTCATCTTGGCACTGACCTTCAGATAGATATGGGAAACACCGTTCACCTTAGTCAACATGCTCAAACTTCATCATCTGCATATCCATCTTCTAAATCTTTTCATGTGATTGAATTTTGATAGATTCTGAGTATCGTGGTTGAACGACTATCTATGTAGAGCTTTGTTTCTTATATATGAATTTTAGTATGCTGAATGCAAACTCGTGTACAACAATTTGACTCATATAAGGTAATGATTCCCATAGCCTAAGAATTTAGCATGCCAACTAAATAACTTGTTTAGTGTTTACCCTTAATCGTTCACAAGTAGCTAGAGTTTGGAGTAAAGGTTTTGTGGGTATACCTCTTTGTAAACCCGCACGAGATAAAACTCGTCCACTAGGGACATGATGATTTTTTAGTTGTGGTAAGAATGGGTTTCAAACTCTCGAACTTGTGAAAATTGATTTTAGATTTAATTAATTAATTTTAAACTAAAAATATACACACAATAAGAAAATAATATTCACAAATACCGAGGTTATGGATTTCACCATTAACCACTTTTAATTGATGCCAAATATAATAATTCTATACGATTCTAGCTCAAATAAGTGACTCTAATTTTTGCCAAAGGTAGATTTTTAAAATATCAATTGTAAATCACAAGCATGACTCATCAAAAGCTCTAAGTCCCAGCATAAACCATCAAATAAAATCAAAATCATTTAAGAAAAATCGTAATTTCAATTAAAAATAAATGCAAAAGTCATAAAATAATTATTATAAGTTACCAATTTATCATGGAAAAAATGGCTTCCTCCTTGCCTCAGTGATGGGGTTTACCTCATCTTGCTCAAAACACCCTCAAAAGATTGGTACATAGCTCAAAGTGTTTACAAATGATGAACAAGAGTGAAAATAATGAAAACAACGAGTTTGCAACATTTATAAGCGTTACAGACTCACTGTTATAGAGGGAAAAGTGTTTAACTGAAGATAAACGTTGCAAATGAAGATAAATGTTACAAAGTTAAATCTTTAGCAACATAATCTTCGACCTTTTGGCCACAAAAACTTCAACCTTATCGCAACGTTTTCTTCATCTTCTTCATCACGAGCATTTTTCTGGATTTTGATTTTTTTCACTTCTGGCACTCCAGACCCACCAAAACTCTACAATCGACTTCTTATTTATAGTACAACAACCATAATCTCCCAAATATCTCGAATATCTTTTCTTTTTAATGGAAGATTGAGATATTTTATTTTCATCACTTCAATAATATTTCATGTGATACTTTCGTTCTGTTGTTGCCAACACGAGAAAAGTCTTTGATTCTGTTTCCTTCCCAGGTAAAATTGTCTCTTTATTCTGTCCTAATCTTCATTTGATTTGGTTCTTCAAGAATCTTATATTAATACGTGATCTGATTTTGATGAGAAACAAGATATTTTTGGTTTTATTGTTTTGATCTTGTATGACTCATACTCTTAATGGGGTAACAGTATAGTTATCTCCAAATATCTCCAAAATACTCACCAAATATTGTTCACAGATTCGATATATTGAGAAGATTAAATTCCCGCCAATTTTGCATATTTGAATTTCAAAAGGTGGGTGTCCTGAACCAAAGAATGAGTGCCTTTATCAATTCTAGGTGCCTTTATTAATTTAGTGGGTTCCTTTATAACTTTTCGAGCCGATTTTTTCATGATTATTTATTCCCCAAGCATGAAATATCGAATAAGTAGACAAACATATTTGCAATCCTATTAATTATGCGCAAATGTTACTATATTGTACAGAACCGGTGAAGCAACACTAATGTTATCATTAAATCAATAAATCAAAATCAGGAGTTAATCTATTCAAATCATAATAGCATGTCCCAAATAATTCGATTTAATTGGTCTAAAACTTTTAGTGGTTTCAACATAAACCCTAGCTACATATCAATTAGAACATGGAGATGGATTTCTCAAAACCCATAAAAATAAATTAACAAAGTAGGGAGGAGATATTAAACCCAAAATCGAACACCAGCGCTGATTTTTTCTTCTCCTGTCCTGTACATCAGCAGCCGCCAACCTCAGAGCTTCTCACTTCTCACGTCTGACAACCCTCTTTCTTCAGCCTATACCTCCGCCTCCAGAAGAATACCCCCTCTTTCTCTTCGTCTTTTTTTCTCTCACCTCCCTCTCTCACAGCCTACGCCTCTCCTTCTCTTTCTATCCTTCTCTCTCTTATGTCTCCAATCTCTTTCCTCTGTCTCCAATTCCTCTTTATTTCTTTTCTCTCACCTTTAATACCCACTAACAACCGTTAATTCCCCCCCACCTTCTCTCTACTGTCTCTCAATCACTCTTCCCCCTCACCTCCAATCAGTCATTTCTTTCCCTTTTTGTACTTCTTTTTCTCTGCCTCACATCTCCCTTCTGTCTCTACCGCCTACCTCCCAACTTCTCTCCACTAACCCTAGCTTTACCCTTACTGAGCAGAGCCTCTCTCTCTAGCTATCCCTTCTTTCACCGAAATCTTCTTTTATATACCCAACTCCCAAAAATAGAACCCCAGACGTCCACCATAAATCAGTCACGTCACCTATTTTGGTCCCCAACTTCACAACACATACCAACTCTACTTCTTCTTTTTCTGGCTCGTATCAGACTTTTTCTAACCTTTCCAACCGCGCCACACCACTTGCTTTCTATCTTAACCCATCACATGCTGTCACGTCTCTATCTATTTTTTTCCCCACTCTTTTAATCTCACTCATTACTTCTTTCTTTCCGTACCCAAGAACAATAACCCCCTTTCCCTTTATGCCACGTCCAAGGCTCTTTTTAATTCCCAAAAGGTCTGATATCTACCGACTGTCCAAGTGTCCAACAACCTCAAATTCCACCGGACCCATATATTTCAGCAGCTCGAGAACTTGCAACTGTGCCAGTATCTCTTAGTTGGTCTGAGATTACATGCTAAGCAACATAACCGACTTTAGTAGAAGAGGTAAAATGTCATTTAACCGATTTATTTGTAATGTCGGGTTTTTAGGATACTACCCATAAAAACATGGAAACAATAATATTAACATAAAAATAATAACTACCAAATATAAATTAAGCGATAAATATGTATAAATTATGCCCATATCAAATACCCCCAAACCTATATTTTGCTAGTTCTCGAGCAAAACTAATCTAAAAAAATAAAATAAAATCCTAACTCACTTTCGCAGAAATCGCGACTACATTTAGCATATGTAATAAGCCTTAAAACCCCTAAGTGGCCTTAGCGGACGAGTTTTGTCTCATGAGGGTTTACAAGAGGTATACCCACAAAACATTTACTCCAAATTCTAGCTACCTGTGAACGATTGAGGATAGACACTAACAAGCTATTTAGTTGGCATACTAAATTCTTCGGCTATATGAATCATTACCTTTTATGAATCCAATTGATGTACACGAGTTTGCACTCAGCGTACTAAAATTCATATAAGAATGCAACTCTACTCAAATAATCACTGAACATCCAAAACTGGATGGAAATTATAAACATTCACATTGCTCGAAATCAATCAAATTCGAACACATGGATAGATTAGAAGATGAAAATGGAAGTAATGAATGGTGCATATGTTGACTAAGTTGAACAATGTTTCCCAAAATATTAGTATAAAGTCCGGCTCAGATGCTCATATTTTTACTATTATTATTTATATACATAATTTTTTTTTTTCTTTTTTTTTTCATGACTACATGATTAGATATTTTGAATCTAAGCGCATGCTCCTTTTCAGTAGATTACATGAAAGTTCTCATGGATCCTGCATTCCACGTCTGCTTAGGCGGCGAAGACAGGGAGAACACACACATATTGCTGTCTATTTTTATATCAAATGATTAAAATTCTAACGCATCCGAGCTGCGACCTTATGGCAATACTAGGGCCCCACCAAATCACTTAGAGAAACATAAAATTACAAAAATAAAAACAGAAAGTGATATGTTTATGATTCCGAGATATGCTTGTTCAATGATTATCATGTTATTTCTAACACCTGAGTACATCCAGATATGAATAGATCATTTAACTGGGCACACCAATTCTTATAGAAAAAAAGTTAATCCATCTACCTAGAATGGTTAGTGTCATCCTGAATTGTTAACAAGTTTCTAAATTTTGGAGTTTCTTTATTGGCATCAATTTTCGCAAACTCTACCCCCAAACCTAAATTTAACGTTGTCTTCAATGTTTCGAACCGTGCAACCTAAAATGGTATGCAATAAATATAAATATGAGAAACAAATATAAATCAAAGAGAAGGGATTGGAATGTCTCACCTGATTGACGCAAGAAAAGCAGTATTCTCTGTTACACATATCAAACGATAGTAATAACAAAGAACACTGAAAACAAAATAAAAATAAAAACAAAAAGTATAAAAAGAAAATAAAAACAAGAAAATAAAAATCTACCTACTGGATATGTAAAGAAAGGATCCCCATACACTAACAACCTGAAAATTTGGGGATCAACCCAAAATAAAATATATACAAATGACAGTTTCACAATTATATTATGGCAACACGGAGACACTTATCAAAAATAAAGGATTACCCCCTAACCAAGTTTTTACTACACTTGGAAGTGCATAAAGAACAAAATATGGGGATAATATTAGGATTGGGGAAATATCAATTGGTTCATGCACAATGTCAGGAACAGGTAAGTCCTCTGGGTATTTGGATGCAAAGTGATCCAACACAACTTGAGAAGCACACAATTCTAACCCTAAATTAAGTAACTTTTGGAAGTCTAGGGGTCTAGAAACAACCTCTAAGTCGGGTGAATGATCTTGTGAGATAGATTCATCTATGGAATTAGGCAAATCATTCACACAATCATCCACAGGGTCATCTATGTATTCTGTATGGAACAGAGAGTCACTACAAGACTAATCATTATCAGCAAATAATCTCTGGCATTCCAGAACTCTCAATCTTTGTTCCAAACTAAGAGGTCTGTGTTTATAATACTTCTCATATATCATTAGAGGTGATTCTTCACTTACGATAGGTGAAGCAAGAACTTCCTTATGCCTTAAAAAATTCATATATTCCCGAAGTGTCATTTTAGATGATGTCTCCTGAGAAGGAGTCATCATCCTTGGAAAAGTACCTGAAAAGAAATACTAAAACAAAAAACAAATAAAAAGGAAAATGAAATCCTAAAATAAAATAAAAAATACTGTACAAAATAATAAATACATAAAAACCTAAACTACGATTAGAAAATCAAAAATACTAATTACAATATTCCACAACCGCTCCCTGGCAGCGGCGCAAAAAATTGATGTGGTTATTCGATAATGGTAAATAAAGGTTTCAAACTATCGAACTTGTGAAGATTGAATTTAGATTTAATAAACTAATTTTAAACTAAAATATACATAAAATATGAAAATAATATTCACAAATACTGAGGTTATGGATTTCACCATTAACCAATTAAAGTGATTCAATCTAATCAATATTCATGTAACTCTTTACATTTAAAGTGATTCTAATATGTTACAAAGTAGATTCTCAAAATAAAAATTGTAAATCGAAAGCATAGAACATCAAAAACCTTAGGCTAAGCATGTTCTATCAAAATAAATCACAATTGATTAATAAAATCCTTAAATCAATTTTTTAATCAAAGGATAATCATAAAAGAAATTGCAAAAAATCAACTAAAATAGAAATATACCACTTTTCTTCGAACAACGACTTCCTCCATCGCCTCAGCAAAGGGGTTTATCTCCTCATGTTGAAAACACCCTCAAAAGATTGGTACATAGCTCAAAGTGTTTACAAATGATGAAAAATAGTGAAAATAATGAAAACAACAAGTTTGCAATGTTCATAAGCGTTACAGATTTATTGTTACAGAGGGAAAAGTGTTTCACTGAAGATAAACATTGCAAATGAAGATAAATGTTACAAAGTTAAAAGCTTTAGCAACAAAATATTCAACCTTTTGGCCACATAAACTTCAACCTTATCGCAACGTTTTCTTCATCTTCTTCATCACGAGAGTTTTCTGGATTTTGATTCTTTTTTACTTCTGGCCTCTCCAACCCCCCCTATTCTTCTCTAATCTTCTCTATTTATAATGCAACACCAAAATCTTCCTCCCATATCTTCCATAAACGCATACAATATATTTTTGATTTGATCATCAAGTTCTCGGTGATTTTCTTCCTTGATTTTGATCTCGATTATTTTGTTTCCCTTTCGCTGCCTTAATTGTGCCGGAGGATAAAGAATAAGATAGAGACATAAATCACGTGGAATTAGGAAAGAAAATCCTAATTTTCACGGGAAGAGTTTTCTCCCTGATTTTCGGATAGGTATGAATATCTCGAGATTTCTTTTGTTTTTGCTGCTCCCAAACGTATGTATCTCCTTCATCTATGGCAAGAATATATCTTGCTTTTAAATTCTTCAAAAAATTACCCAAAATTAACAAAAGAGACTTCACAGGTCGAGGGAGATAAGTTTCCGGCCAAAACATATTTTTGAACCGAAGTGGGTGCCTTTATCTCATAGCTGTGTGCCTTTAGTAATTTTGATAGTTGCCTTTAGTAAATATTCCGGGTGCCTTTAACACTTTTTCGAGCCAATTATTCCAATAATGTTTATTTCCCAAAAATACCTACAAACACATAAAATAATACAATCAGTACACAATCGAGCACTATCAATATAAAGAATTGAGACAAATCAGACACAAAAATGTGTCTATCAAGCATCTTATATTATAGTTCTCATGGATCCTGCGTTCCACGTTAGGAGACGGAGACAGGGAGAACACATACATATTGCTATCAAATTGTCAATACTAGATTATTTTTTTAATAATGGTCTAAATAATACAATAATGGGGCTTTATCTCAAACACTCTACTTCATCCTGACATCGATAACAATTCGATATTGGTGCCCCACCAAAAAACTTAGAGAAACACAAAAAATTTAAAAATAAAAACAGAAGGTGATATGGTCGAGATAGACTCCGAGATATGGTGACAACTATCATGTTATTTCTAACACCTGAGCTAGGCATCCTTTTATGAATAGACCATTTAGATGGGCACACCAATTCCTATAGAAAAAGAGCTAAGTTTCCATCTACCTAGAATGGTTAGTATCATCCTGAATTGTTCACAAGTTTATAGACTTTAGAGTTTCATATTTCACTAAAAGTTTCTCCGTTACCCACAAACTTAAATCTAACATTGTCCTCAATGTTCTAAAGATGAATTATTAAAAGAATGAACAAGGAGAAACTGTTACCAATGGAAGGAAAGGAGTTAAGGAAAGATATTATCGTGTCGCATGAACATGGGTTACAACCCAAGAAGTCTAAGCTTAAAGTCTTCAGCCATACTAAGAAAGAATTAGTCACCTCATAGAATCATATAACAATAGTCGGAACAACTGTGGGTCATCTGAATAAAATAATGCTATCTAAAATAGAAGGAAACTGCAGCAGACCCAGAAAGTGAACAAAAAAGTACACCCTTATCCCTATCTAGTGTTTTGTTTAAGACAACTACATTTAGTTGAGCTTCAGGTTCGGGCTCTACGAAAGGGTCTAGATAAAATATTTTCATGGGTTGGATTTCCTTATAGGCGGGATCAACGGGATCAGGTTGTAAAGTCTGGAATAACTCAACTAATAAATTTAAAGCACATAATAATAACCTGAATAATTGTGGATCCTCAAAGTCAATCATATTTGACCCACACAATTGACTACAATGAAGGTGGTCATTCTTAAGAAAATGTGTCGATTCTAATTTCCTAAAGTAATTAGGCTTAGTATCAAAACTTAATAACTGACACATTTGAAATTCAAACGTTCCCACAATTGGAAGAATTTTTTTTGGTGGGAAAACAAAGTTAATCTTGGTTTTATTGCCTAGGTTAACCACATCGACCAGAGAATGAGTTTCTAACAACTGAACTTCTTTTTGGACATCAACAGGCTCAGAGAATCTAGTTTCAAGATGATCTTGAAAAATGGTAGAGGTGCAAATGTCAAGTCCCAAGTTAGGGACTTAAAGCATGGATACTTGAAAATCCCAAGAATCATCCGTACCCCCAAACTTAGGGTGGAAAATACTCTCAGATGGACTAAAAACTGTTGCTTGGATTCTAGGTTCCTTAAGGTCAGAACAACATTCAGCTTCCTCTATAAAAGGAAATAAGGTAGACTTATAAACTGGTAGAAGTTCAAACTTAGCTTTCCATATATTATAAGTGTCCATAAAAGGTGTAGAATTTAACAAATTATTCACCTCATTAATAATACTATAATCGTCAACATCAAACCCAAAGTGGGCTAGGAATTTCTCTAATGTATCTTCTAACAAAGTGTTTGGTAAAGATTTATGAACTGAAGTACTAGTTACGTTCACTTCTTCTAAATCGTAGATCTCATAAGAAGGTTGTCTACTCATACTAAATAGATTCAGTTCAATAGTCATGTTACCAAAAGAAAAATTAATTATTTCATTTCCATAATTGATGATGATATTATATGTAACCAAAAAGGGACGACCTACGATCACTGGTATTTGAGCCTCTGGGACCTGAAAAGGTTAGGTGTCTAGGACAACAAAATCCACTGGGAAAACTATTCTATCAATCTGAATCAAATCATCCTCTATCACATTAAAATTCTCTAAGAGTCTATCATTTTCGTCAAAGACTATTATCTTCGAATCGTTAGACTCTAAATCACTAGTCTCAGGAAAAACTCGTTCCTCTAAACCATTATCGGCTTCAAAACAAAAAAATTCTACACTGTCTAAAATAGTGGTATCTCTAGTCAAATCCTTTTCGTTTTGAATATGTGAATAATCACTAAAATTATTTGGATTTGAAACAGAAATAACACTATCATCATGAAGCACAATTGAAGTGACAATTTCTTGATCACTCTTCCTGTATATTTCAAGTTCTTCACCAATATTATCCTCATCATAATAATAATATGAAGATGTTTGAACCCCATCTAAATAAGTAGTGTTACCAATTTTATCCCCATCCTCTTGACTAGGTGAACAATTATCAAGTGTAGCACTATATTGGAAATTAAGATCATTTTGAGCAATATTATTCTCTGCAAGACTTTCATTCACACTTAATACGAACCTATTTGTATTCCCAGTCAAATGCTTTATGATTCTTCTTGTATCCTCAGTAGACTCCTTGATGGAATTCTCTAGAGAAACAACTGGATCATAAGGAGTGCTAGATCGCAACTGCTCGTGTGATTCTTCTAGAGGCATAGTAGGTTCATTATAAGTACTACTACTTTAGGGCATCCCTGGTATGAGCAATAACCTCCAAAAGGTTGGTGGTGGTCCCTACTACTATACACACTATGTTGATAGTACGGATAATCTGTATTTTGAAATTCAGTCGGATATTCATTGTATTGGTCTTCATAATACCAGTTTGACATTTTCTAACAAAAACTTCATAATATATTTACAAAATTAAGCTCTAAAAATAAAACCTATCGGAAGGGGTTCTAAACAAACACAAACAAGGCCGACTCAACCAAATTAAACCTACTGAATCTAGCAAACAAAAAACATGATGGATCTACTTAGATTGTTTCTAGACCAGCTTCTATTCTTCCAAAAGGCAACTAGTTACAGTTTTAGCGAATCTCTCAGAACGATCCGAATTAGATTAAGTCGAATAGAAACATGATAAGCTCTAAGGAGATTTATGATAAAAACATTTTTGTGTCTGATTTGATCTCAATTATATGTATTGTTGATACTCGATTTCGTATTTATTATGGTTTTTATTTCTTTGTAGGTGTTTTTGGAGAAATATTAAAGGCACCCTCACATTGGATTAGTGCACCCACTTTTTGGATCAGGGCAACCACACCCAAGATTTTGAATGTCAATTTTAGCGGGAAGAAAATTTCTTCTTCACGTAAACAACGAAAACAGGAAACTTCACGGGTTTGGAAATTCTGTTCTTGGAAATCTTCTCATGTTTGGAAAACCGAGTTTAATTGGGTAATAAGAAGAAAGAAAAGAAAGATGTAAACACCATTCTCTTAATAGAATCCAGAAACGACGAAAGAAAAGAAAATCAGGAAGAAAATCCAGTTTTCATCGGTGATTCTGCCGAGAATTAAAGGAAGTTATTTGAGAAGATTTGAGGTTAGCTTTCTTGTGATAGTATAAATAGAAGAGTAGGGAAGCTTGGATAGGGGGGAAAGATTGATTAGTTAAGCTTAGGGAGAGATCAGAGCTCACACAGACGAAGAATTTTTCTGCTGCTGCTGCCATTGAAGAAGAACACGAAGAACAAACTACAAAGACGAATTGTCGTTCAGAGTGTCATAAAAGCCGTTCTTTTTTCAACAGTGACATAAACCGTACTTCTTTGCCATACTCTTTTAATCTCTTATGTGACGGACATAACTACTTATTGTAACGCTATAAGTGTATCAAAATTCCTGAGAGCGTTTCTATTCCCATTTTAAGCATTATTTGAGTTATAAAATCGATATTTAAGGGTTTGCCATTACAATGAGGAGCTAAACTTCATCTCTGAGGCTACGAAGGAAGCTACTTTTCCAACAATTATGTGGTAATTTATTTAATTAATTTATGCAAGTTATTTATGATTAATTGCCTTGGTTAAAAATTGATTTAAAGATTTTTGTTAAGCAGTTGTGATTCCGTTAGATGGTGCATGCCTCGGCTTAGGTCTTAGATGTTCCATGCTTTTGTTATACAGTTGTTGTTTTGAAAATCTATTTTTTACAATGATTTAGAATCAAATTAAAATGTTAGAATTACATAATTAAATTTAATCACTTTGAAATTCGAAAATAGTGAAATCCTAGCCTCAGTTTTCTCTCAACTTTATAAAAAAATATTTGAGTTTTCATACTTTTAGTTTTAGAAATTAGATTTAAAATTAATCTTCGCAAGTCTGAGTAACGAACTTTATTTGCCATTTTAAAACTACATCAAATTTTTTTGGCGCCGCCGACGGGGACTTGTTTTTAGATTTTTTTTTAGATTTTTTTAAAGTTAATTAGTTTAGTTAGATTTTTTTTTTTTACTTTGTTCTATTTTACGTTTCTTTTGGTATTTCTCTTTTTGCTGCAGGTTTTGGATTTTGGATCGAAAGGAAAGTGACCCAAAGATTTGGAATTAAAGTCAAAGATTTGGAATTAAAGATAAAGACTTGGAGTTAAAAGCTAAAGCTTAAAGAACGAAAAAGAAGACGAAGATTTTTCTTAATTAGATTCTATAAGATTTTATTTTATTTTATTTTTAGAAAACTGTATTAGGATTTTAATTGTTTCTGTATTTTTTTTTTAATTTTTTTTTGGACACTTCACTTTGAACTTTGGACTTTGGACTTTATTATTATTTTTAAACCCTACGGAAGGGTATCAAATATAAACTGCTACAGGGAAGGACGACAATTACGATATTGTCTCGGTTCCTCGGGTTCGCACACTGACACAGGAGTCGGTGGCCCGAGTCGACTACAACCGATTCATCGCCCGTCTGGTACGGGAGGTAAGACTCGATCAACCCATGAATCCCTTGCAAGTGGGTTTACTGTATTCCTTCGTATGCATATATGCTGAGGAACTGAAAACGGACTTACTTTTCTAGTAAAGGGAAAGAACTGGCCATACAAGATAAGGACTCGGATTTTATCACCGTTTCCTTCTTGCCCGCCATAGGAACACGTTATCTAACGCGAACCTAATCCTTGAAATTTTACTAGAAAGAAGACCGATAGGGTATCGAGCTTATTGGAAAATCATTCAAAAGGATTGTATTGGTTACTTTGTTAGCTTAACTTAAAGTTCAGGAAGATTTATTTTAAAGATTACATCGCCGCTTTGTAACCCGAGGAAACGTTGCCAAAGAGGAAGGGTTATCAAAGCTCTTAGAGCTTATCCTGCTTCTAATCGGCTTGATCTACTTCGGATCGTTCTGAGAGATTCGCTAAAACTGTAACTAATTGCCTTTTGAAAGAATAGACGTTGGTTTAGAAACAATCTAAGTGGAGCCATCATGCTTTTTCTTTGCCAGAATCGATAGGTTTGATTTGGTTGAGTCGACCTTGCTTTGTGTTTGTTTAGAATTCCCTTCTGATTAGGAGTTATTGCATGCCCATTGAGCGTGCCTGGAGAAAAGATTTTATAGGCCGTTTGATCAGTGACGAGAATAGAAACTTTGTCGCTGAAAGTGAGAATTTAGGAAACCCTTCTTTTAAGAGCCCTATTTTTGGAAACTTTAGTTTTGAGAATTTGTCTCTTAGTGAGGAAGTTATTCCTAATTTTTCAGTTGTGTCAGAAATGACAACCTTGAAATCTTTGTTGAATCCTACTAGGACTGCTCGTCCATCATGTATCAAGTTGGCTGAAACTCAAGCCAAATATGAGTTGAAACCTGGGACCATATAGATGCTCCCACTCTTCTTAGGGAAATAAAATGAAAACCCTTACTTTCACATTAGGGAATTTGAAGAAATATGTAGTACCCTGAAAATTCACAACATGTCTGATGAAGCTTTGAAACTTAGGTTATTTCCTTTTTCTCTGAGACAAGGCCAAATGTTGGTTATATAGTTTTCCATCTGAATCCATCGAGCCAATAGGAACAACTTACTGCTGCCTTTTTAGCTAAATTTTTCCCTAGGCACAAGATATCAAAACCTAGGCAAGACATTTCCACATTTGGGCAACTAGAAGGAGAATCTTTGTATAGGTATGTGGAAAGGTTCAATGAATTAATAACGCAATGTCCCCAACACGGTTTACAAGATCAAACACTGGTCCAGATTCTTTATGAAGGACTAGATTATCCAACAACGATCATAGTTGAGTCATTGTGTACAGGAAGTTTTGATAGTAAAGATGTTACTGAGGCGATGAAATTTTTGCATGAAATTGCTGAAAAGACCCATCAATGGGAATATAATAAAGAAGCCCCGAGAAAAACTCTTCCAAGCAGAGGTAATATCAATAGGGTAGATGAAATTCTTGAATCAGATGCCAAATTTGCCTTTACAGTAAAAAGGTTAGAAGCCTTAGAATTAAGTCAATCTAGTCGCGGAATAGAGCCCAAGTCATTTTGGGAAGGACAAACTGTTGAAGAGCAAGCCCATGCTCTTTATAACAACACTAGAAATGATAACCATCAGAAGTTTGACCCATATTCAGAAACCTATAACCTGGTTGGAGAAACCATCCAAATTTTTCTTGGTCTAAGGGCCAAAATCAAGGTCAGTCTAGTAACTCTCAGGGTCCACCAGGTTTTGGTTATAATAAGAATTCTTCTGGTCCGGCGCAATTTCAGAACTCTTTAGACAAGAGGATCTTGAGTTTAGAAGAGTCTATCGCTTTGTGAACACGTAACTCTGCTGAGTTTCAGAAAAAGGTCAACCAAGATTTAGAAGACAATAAGAAGATAGTCCAAGATAACTCTCAGGCTATTCATGATTTAAAAAACCAGTATAGTCAGTTGAATGAGTTTTTGAGAGAAAAAGGCAAGTTCCCTAGTCAACCACAACCCAACCCTAGAGGAGTTCATGAGTTATCTACTAACCATGTGAATTCAATTAAAACCCTTAGGAGTGGTAGAGTAGTAGACAATAAGGTAACCTCGCCCAATAGTGAACATGCTGTAGTTCACCCTTCCGAGCCTATAGTTGAAGAGACTGATAAAGTCTCTAAAAACTCCAATGCGATTCCGGCTGAACCCGATTTTGTGCCTAAATCCCCATTCCCACAACTTCTAATACCAACTAGGGAGGAATCCAACTTTAATGATATACTGAAGGTTTTTAGGCAAGTCACGATCAACCTTCCATTATTGGATGCAATTAGGCAGATTCCTGCTTATTCCAAATTTCTTAAGGATATTTGTACGTGAAAGCGAAAGCTTAGTGTACCAAAGAAAGCCTTTTTAGCTGGTCATGTAAGTTCAATTATCCAGAATAATACAACTCCTAAGTACAAAGACCCAGGTTCCCCAACCATTTCTTGCACAATAGGTAACTACCGTGTTGAGAAAGCGTTACTTGACTTAGGAGCCAGTGTGAACTTACTTCCGTACCATGTGTACCTCCAGCTAGGACTTGGTGAGTTGAAACCTACTTAGATAACAATACAATTAGCTGATAGGTCTGTGAAAATTCCTCGTGGTATCATAGAGGATGTTCTTATTGAGGTCGATAAGTTTATTTATCTATTAGATTTTGTTTTCCTTGATACTCAACCTGTCCGTGACCCAGAGAATCAGATACCTGTGATATTTGGTCGCCGTTTTTAGCTACATCTAATGCGATCATTAACTGTCGAACTGGTATTATGAATTTGTCTTTTAGTAATATGACTATTGAACTGAATATTTTCCATATTAATAAGCAACCCTCTGAGTTAGATGACACGTGCATTGAGGAAGTGAACATGATAGAAATATTATTTCAGGAGTCATTACCAGACATCTCATCTGAAGATACACTAGAGAATTGTTTAACCTATGTTGGTTTAGATTTTGACGATGTTAGCACCATTGATCAAATGAATACTCTGTTACACTCTACCCTTGTGTTAGATACTAATAGATGGAAAGCTAAATTCGAATTCCACTCTAATTCCCTCTTTAGAAGAGCCTCCTAAGTTGGACCTCAAACCATTGCCAGATGCTCTAAAATATGTGTTTTTAGGCTCACCAGAAACTTTACCTGTAATTGTAGCATCCGACTTGGATAGTAATCAGGAAATTAGGCTAGTGACCGTACTTCAAGATAATTAGGAATCTTTAGGGTGGACCTTAGCAGACATTAAGGGTATAAGTCCTATTATTTGTATGCATCAGATTTCTTTAGAAGATGACACTAAGCCCTATAGGGAGATGCAACGTCGAATGAACCCTAATATGAAAGAAGTAGTTCGAACTGAGGTGCTTAAGTTATTAGATGCGGGTATTATTTAACCCATTTCAGACAGTAGGTGGGTCAACCCCGTTCAGGTTGTTCCCAAAAAATCAGGTGTCACTGTAGTCCAGAATGAAAACAATGAATTAATCCCAACCCGAGTGACCACGGGGTGGCGTGTTTGTATTGACTATAGAAAATTGAACAAGGTCACAAGGAAGCTCCAACTCAATGAGTTGGACGAGATTCGTAGAGATGCATACGATAATGCTAAGGAGTATAAGAACAAAATGAAATTGTGCATGATAAAAATATTTTAAGAAAGTCATTTTCTCCTGGTCAAAAAGTTCTTCTGTATGATACCCGTTGCATCTATTCCCCGGGAAGTTACGCTCTCGGTGGACGGGTCCTTTTATAGTACGCATTGTTTATCCTCATGGTGCTATTGAGATTGAAACACTGGATGGTAGTAGTTCTTCAAAGGTTAACAGTCAGAGATTGAAGCCAT
The DNA here is from genome assembly GCA_023531435.1 of Papaver californicum. Taxonomy (NCBI): domain Eukaryota; kingdom Viridiplantae; phylum Streptophyta; class Magnoliopsida; order Ranunculales; family Papaveraceae; genus Papaver; species Papaver californicum. Next base: position 775,370 of record JAJJMC010013110.1, read on the forward strand.
TTTTAGAGCCCTTTCCTACAGGTGATGTTGAGGAGGTCCCTCTGGAGGACCCTGCTTACTCTGATTGACCATCATGGTCGTTCTTGTATATTAGTAGATTTTTGTAGGATTTTAGGTTTTTATTTATTTGTTCTTTTTTCTCCATGGAAGGATTACTACGCTTTACTCAGGTATTATCTTTCTGACTTACCTCATTATTCCTCTTTTTACTTATCTATTGGTACCGCTCTTTTAAATTGAAATATTGAGGACACTGTTTGATTTAAGTTTGGGGGTAAGGGAGAAACTTTTTAGTGAAATAATAAAGCTCTAGAATTTTACAAACTTGTGAACACTTCAGGGTGACACTAACCATTCTAGGTAGATGGAAAATTAGCTCTTTTTCTATAGGAATTGGTGTGCCCAGTGAAATGATCTATTCATAAAAGGACAGAGTTCAGGTGTTAGAAATAACATGATAGTTGTCACCATATCTCGGAGTCTATCACTACCATATCAGTTTCTGTTTTTACTTTTGCAAATTTGTGTTTCTCTTAGTGATTTGTGGGGCCCAGCATTAAATTGTTATCGGCGTCGGGATGAAATAGAGTGTTTTGAGATCAAGCCCCATTATTACATTTTTTTTTTTTAAAGAAGAAAAGAAAAGAAAAGAAAAGAAAAGAAAAAAGTATTATTATTATTGACTCTTTGTTAGAAATTTGTGTGGGTTCTCCCTGTCTCCGTCGCCTAAGCAAGCGTGGAATGCAGGATCCATAGGAACCCGAGCATAGGCCAGTTGAATCGACAATAGTATTAGATTTAAGAACAGTAGGTGCATATCTCAATTCATCCTGGCAATGACCTTCAGACAGATATGGGAAACACCGTTCACCTTAGTCAACACTTGCAACCTTCATATTTTCCGTGTTCATCTTCTAAATCTTTTCATGTGATTGAACTGTGATAGATTCTGAGATTTGTGGTTACACGATTATCTGAGTAGAGCTTTGTTGTCTTATATATGAATTTTAGTATGCTTGATTAAACACTCGTGTACACCAATTGGACTCATATAGGGTAATGATTCTTATAGCCGAAGAATTGAGTAAGCCAACTAAATAGCTTGTTTAGTGTCTATCCTTAATTTTTCACGAGTCGCTAAAATCTGGAGTAAAGGTTTTGTGAGTATACCTCTTGTAAGCCCTCACGAGACAAAACTCGTCCACTAGGGACACCTAGGGGTCTAACGGCTTATCACATATGCTAAATGTAGTCGTGATTCCTGCGAAAGTGAGTTAGGATTTTATTTTCTAGATTAGATTTGCTCGAGGACTAGCAAATAATAAGTTTGGGGGTATTTGATAGACACATTTTTTTGTCTGATTTGATCTCAATTATATGTATTGTTGATACTCGATTTCGTATTTATTATGGTTTTTATTTCTTTGTAGGTTTTTTTTGGAGAAATGTTAAAGGCACCCTCATATTGGATTAAGGCACCCACTTTTTGGATCAGGCCAACCACACCCAAGATTTTGAATGTCAATTTTGGCGGGAAGAAAATTTCTTCTTCACGTAAACAACGAAAACAGGAAACTTCACGGGTTTGGAAATTCTGTTCTTGGAAATCTTCTCATGTTTGGAAAACCGAGTTTAATTGGGTAATAAGAAGAAAGAAAAGAAAGATATTAACACTATTCTCTTAATAGAATCCAGAAACGAAGAAAATAAAGAAAATCAGGAAGAAAATCCTGTTTTCATCGGTGATTCTGCCGAGAATTAAAGGAAGTTATTTGAGAAGATTTGAGGCTAGCTTTCTTGTGATAGTATAAATAGAAGAGTAGGAAATCCTGGATAGGGGGGAGAGATTGATTGGTGAATCTTAGGGAGAGATCAGAGCTCACACAGACGAAGAATTTTTCTGCTGCTGCTGCCATTGAAGAAGAACACGAAGAACAAACTACAAAGAAGAACTGTCGTTCAGAGTGTCATAAAAGCCGTTCTTTTTTCAACAGCGACAGAAACCGTACTTCTTTGCCATACTCTTTTAATCTCTTCTGTAACGGACAGAACTACTCATTGTAACGCTATAAGCATATCAAAATTCCTGAGAGGGTTTCTTTTCCCATTGTAAGCATTATTTGAGTTATAAAATCGATTTTTGAGGGTTTTCCATTACAAGGAGGAGATAAACTTCATCTCTGAGGCTACGGAGGAAGCTACTTTTCCAACAATTATGTGGTAATTTATTTAATTAATTTATGCAAGTTATTTATGATTAATTGCCTTGGTTAAAAATTGATTTAAAGATTTTTGTTAAGCAGTTGTGATTCCGTTAGATGGTGCATGCCTCGGCTTAGGTCTTACATGTTCCATGTTTTTTTTATACAGTTGTTGTTTTGAAAATCTAATTTTTTCAATGATTTAGAATCAAATTAAAATGTTAGAATTGCATAATTAAATTTAATCACTTTGAAATTCGAAAATAGTGAAATCCTAGCCTCAGTTCTCTCAACTTTATAAAAAAATATTTGAGTTTTCATACTTTTAGTTTTAGAAATTAGATTTAAAATAAATCTTCACAAGTCTGAGTAACAAACTTTATTTACCATTTTAAAACTACATCAATTTGATAACCTTGCCTCTTTGGCAACATTTCCTTGGGTTACAAGGCGGCTCGAATCAACTTAAAATAATCTTCCTGAACTTTAAGTTAGGCTAACAAAGTAACCAATAAAGTCCTTTTGAATGATTTTCCGATAAGCTCGATACCCTATCGGTCTTCTTTTTAGTCAAATTTTAAGGATTAGGTTCACGTTAGGTAACGTGTTCCTAAGGCAGGCAAGAAGGAAACGGTGATGAAATCCGAGTCCTTATCTTATATGGCCATTCCTTGCCATTTACTAGAAGATAAATCAGTATTCAGTTCCTCAACATATATGCATACGAAGGAATACAATAAACCCACTAGCAGGTGATTCGTGGGTTGGTCGAGTCTTGCCTCCCGTACCAGACGAGGGATGAATCGGTTGTAGTCGACTCGGGCCATCAACTCCTGTGTCAGTGTACGAACCCGAAGGGCCGAGAAAATATCGTAATTGTCGTCCTTCCCTGTTGCGGTTTATATTTAAATACCCTTTTGTAGGGTTTAAAAATAATAATAAAGTTCAGAAGTTCAAAGTCTAAAAATAAGAAAAAACAGAAAAACACCTAAAATAATTACAAAAATAAAAATATTTTCCTAATACAGTTTTCTAAAAAGAAAAATAAAAACCCTATAAAAAATTAAAAAATTAACTAAAAAAAATTAAACAATCTTGTCTTTTTTTTCCGTTCTTTTCGATTTTTCTTTGACTCAAAGTCTTTAATTAATCAATATAACCAAAAACGTAAAATAAAACAAATAAAAATAAAAATCTAACTAAACTAAATGACCTAAAAAAAAATAATCTAAAAACAAGTCCGCGTCGGCGGAGCTAAACACTGATATTTTATTATAGTGGTAAGAAAAGGGTTTCAAACTCTCGAACTAGTGAAGATTGATTTTAGATTTAATAAATTAATTTTATGTACACAAAATATGAAAATAATATTCACAAATACCGATGTTATAGATTTCACCATAACTACTTTAATTGGTTCCAAAAATAATAATTCTATACAATTCTAGTTCAAATAAGTGACTCTAATTTTTGCTAAAGGTAGATTTTTAAAATATCAATTGTAAATCACAAGCGTGGCTCATCAAAAGCTCTAAGTCCCAGCATAAACCATCAAATAAAATCACAATCAATTAAGAAAAATCGTAATTTCAATCAAAAATAAATGCAAAAGTCGTAAAAGAATTATTAAAAGTTACCAATTAATCATGGAAAAAATAGCTTCATCCTTGCCTCAGTGATGGGGTTTAGCTCATCTTGCCCAAAACACCCTCAAAAGATTGGTAAGAAATTAGTATTAAGAAATCTTTTGTTTTTGTAAATTTTTTTATTGTTTGACTTTTTCTTTGGACTTTGGACTTTACTTTGGGACATTTTTGTAAATGAATTTTATTTTTAAACCCTACGGAAGGGTAATTAAATATAAACTGCATAGGGAATGACGACAATTACGATATTGTCTCTGCCCCTCGGGTTCGTATACTGACATATGAGTCGGTGGCCTGAGTCGACTTCAACGGTTCATCGCCCGTCTGGAACGGGAGGTAAGACTCTAACCACCCACGAATCCCCTGTCAGTGGGTTTTCTGTATTCCTTCGTAATGCATATATGTTGAGGACTTGAATACAGAATTTAGTTTTCTAGTAAAGGGAAAAAACTGGCCATATAAGATAAGGGTTCGGATTTCATCACCGTATCCTTTCTGCCCGACTTAGAAACACGTTACCTACGCGAACCAAAGCCTAAAATTTGACTAGCAAGAGACTTACAGGGTAACGAGCTTATTGGAAAGTCATTCGAAAGGACTGTATTGGTTACTTTGTTAGCTTAACTCAAAGTTCAGGAAGATTATTTTAAGTAGATTCGAGCCGCCTTGTAACCCAAGGAAACGTTGCCAAAGAGGCAGGGTTATCAAAGCTCCTTAGAGCTTATCCTGTTTCTATTCGACATAATCTAATTCATATCGTTCTGAGAGATTTGCTAAAACTGTAACTAGTTGCCTTTTGGAAGAATAGAAGCTGGTCTAGAAACAATCTAAGTAGAGCCATCATGCTTTTTGTTTGCTAGATTCAGTAGGTTTGATTTGGTTGAGTCGGCCTTGTTTGTGTATGTTTAGAACCCCCTTTCGGTAGGATTTATTTTTAGAGTTTATTTTTGTAAATATATTAGGAAGTTTTTGTTAGAAAATGTTGAACTGGTATTATGAAGGCCAATACAATGAATATCCGACTGAATTTCAAAATAGACATTATCCGTAGTATCAACATGGTGTGGATAGTAGTCAGGACCGCCACCAACCTTTTGGAGGTTATTTCTCATACAAGGTGATCTCAATTACTATTTGTACATACACCCGTCATATGAACATAAAAATGAGAAAAATTCGAGTTCTTTTTCTTGGAGGGATGCCCTAAAGAAGATGCAATCTAGTACTCCCTATGATGACCCAAATCATTCTCTAGAAGAATCACATGAGCAGTTGCGATCTAGTACTCCTTATGCTCCATTTGTTTCTCTAGAGAATTCCTCAAGAAGTTTGACTGAGGATACAAATAGGTTCTTATTAAGTATGGGGGGAACAATTAGTAGTCCAACCCTTTCTCTAGAAGAATCACACGAGCACTTGCGATCTAGTACTTCTTATCATCCATTTATTTTTCTAGAGAATTCCCTTAAGGAGTTGACTGAGGATACAAGAAGGTTCGTATTAAGTATGGGGGGAATAATTAGTAGTCCAACTCTATATCTAGAAGAATCCCTCAAGCAGTTAACTGAAAATACAAATAGGTTTGCATTAATAGGGCGTTTGGTTCGGGTAATTGGGAGCCCAGGAATTGGATTCCAAGGGAATAGGTCAAATTCCCTCCAACCAAAAAGCCCATCCAAAGTTGGAATCCAATTCATTTGGAATCTAATTTTTAGGGAATCCAATTCTTAAGAATCTAGAATCTGATTATTAATAATCAAGTTCTAGGAATTGGATTATCCTGTAATCCAATTCTAGGAATCCAATAACTTGAACCAAACGCCCTATAAGTGTGAATGAAAGTCTTGCAAAGAATAATATTTCTCAAAATGATCTTAATTGCCAACATAGTGCTACCCTTGATAAATATTCACCTATTCAAGAAGACGAGGATAGAATTGGTAACGCTACTTATTTAGATGAGGTTCAAACATCTTCATATTCACCTATCATTCTCCATGTGCTTTACCTTTGACTCTTTGAAAGGTCCCTAACTTGGGACTTGACTTATGCACCTCTACCATTTTACAAGATCATCTTCAAACTAGATTTCCCGAGCCTGGTAATGTCCAGAAAGAAGTTCAGTTGTTAGAGACCCATCCTCTGGTTGATGTGGTCTACCCAGGCGATAATATCAAGATTGACTTTGTTTTTCCACCAAAAAAATTTTCTTCCAATTGTGGGAACGTTTGAATTTCAAATGTATCAGTTATTAAGTTTTGAGGGTAAGCTTAATTACTTTAGGAAATTAGAATCGACATATTTGCTTAAGAATGACCACCATTTTCATATTAGTCAACTGTGTGAGTCCAATCTGATTAACTTTGAGGATCCATAATTATTTAGGTTATTATTATGTGCTTCTAAGTTTTTAGTTAAGTTTTTCCAGACTCTACAACCTAACTCTCCGGATCCTGCCAATGAGGAAATTCATCCTATGAAAATATAAATAGAATTGTTTTTGTCATGGTTACCTACCTTTGATGAAGTTCTTCGAATGATGTCTTCGTGTGATCTTTAATCTTCAAGAGTAACTTGGATGAATCCTAAAACTCCACTACCGAATATAATTTATTCTAGGCTATAAATTAAGAAATAGTTTTGGCATCTAAATTGCCAACATATTTGACATACCAACGGCTATGGGTTCAACCGAGACTTCGCTCTATACTTTCAATCAAACATTTTTTCTAAGATGTCGACAAATTCATGATGGTCTCTACCTGCAAATGAGGTGCTTGATATAAGGCTTAGAAACTATCTTAATAATTTAATTGTAATACTTGATCTCGAAGAAAACTTTTGATAGGTTATGGTGATCTTATCTCGACTCTAATTTTTATGTCATGGGTTTCAGATAAAAATGAAGAAGTTGGATTAAGGTTTTTGTTTTCAATATTAACTCTCTAAATTATTAAAAATGGTAGAACTTTTGAGAGAATAAAAATTAGTATGGGAGTTCAACAAGGGGGCTCCATATCTCCTATTTTGTTCAGTCTGTCCATGGAGGGTTTAGGTAAGCTTTTAGTTAAAGTGGGTGAAATAAGGTTCATAAAAGGTTTCGAGTATGTACCATCAAAAAAAAATTGCACCTCAAATATGCCGATGATAAAAGAGTATTTTTGGAAGCAAGATGGATTTAATGCTATAATCTTTTCTCAACTTTAAGGTGTTTTGTAGTCTTATATTTCCTTAAAATAAAAATAAAAAAACTTTTTTGGTAGTTGTAGAAGTAGCTAAATATTTGGGCTCAAAATCAAGGATGTAAGACTAATAGATTACTTATAGCCTATTTAGGTCAAAAGTTGTGTTTGCATTTCGAGACATATTTGGGATATGTGTGAGAAAGGCTACTTTCCAAATAAGGTCATTAGACTCTTGTGAAAAATTTTCTTTCAGGATGATCGATCTATTACTTGTTTTTGCTTGAAGCTCCAAAGAGTATAATCCTAGTGTAGACGGTGGTTTTCTGTCAATGAGAAAATCGTTATATATATATATGTTTCTGACCTGGATCTCAGAAATATTGGATTTTAGTATATTTTTCATTCTGCAAATAATTTTAAGAATATACTAAAAACTTGATAGGTGTCCATGCCTGTCTTATTCTGCATGTATACAATCATATGATTGCTTCACCCGGCTGAAGTCAGAAGATTATTATGTATATGAAAATATTTAATAAATAAATTTGTATCCATCTCTGTACAAAATTATTTGAATAACGCTGATGCTCATTGCACATTCCCAGATATTTTATGATATTTACACAACAAATCTCAAGCTCATAGATAGATTGCCCACTAGTATAGAGCAACTTGAGTGTTCTTTAGTGCTATATTCCACTGTTGAATTCCTTAAAATTACCTTATGTCAGTATTCATGCTCGATTAAATGAAATTAATTAACTATAGTTCCTGTACAAACCTGTATGTAGCAAGTTAATATACTTTTACTTGGCTGAAACACCACAGTTGTGCCTGGATATCAAGTCAAAAACTATGCTAAACACAAAATTACAACTCTGACTAGCCAAATCTAACCTTTCCCGAGCTCAGAGTCATATCTCCCATGGCTGGTTGCACTAAAAACCCAATAATCGTAAAAAAATAATAAAACTCTAGCCTTTTTAGGCCTAAACGAGTGATTTAGGCCATATTAAAAGAAGGAAAGCTATTATACTTGGCCGGCTAACTTGGACGACCAAAATTTGCTCAATGACTGACCAACTTGGTCAGCCACAACGCCTCGCTTGATGAAGCAATTAACATGAATGGCGTCAACAAACAAAACCCTTAGGAGTCCGAGTTTAAGCTAAAAGTTGGGAGTCCCAACTCCCACTTTTGCAATGCTAAGCATTGCAAACGTTAAACTTGGAGTCCCAATTTTATATAACGACTTGGAGCCCAACTCCCACTATTACAACGCTTATAAGCGTTGTAAATGGTAACGTTAAACTTGGTCCCCCAATTCTCACTTATACAATGCTTATAAACGTTGCAAATGTTAAACTTGGAGTCCTAACTTTATTCAAAAGCTTGGAGTCCCCATTTTATTTCTACAACATTTATAACCGTTGCAAATGTTAAACTTGGAATCCCAAATTCTTATTTATACCTGAAAGGCATACAACACGTTTTGTATGTAGCCTACCAAGTCAACGACTTACCAAGTGCGCGATACATTTATGTCGACTGACAACATATGGTTTATAAAATGTAACTAACATGGTGAGCCATATTTTTATAAAATTAAATTTATTTGATATGTCATATCATATATTATTAACATACGGCTGACCATGGATGACTCGCCATAGCATCTGGTCAGAAATATATTATTTCATGTGGCTTCACTCATATGTCCTTCTACATACGCTTGACCATTTCAATACTTAAATATTTTATTCCTCAGTCTTTCGCGACCATCCATCACCTCTCACTGATGACATGAAATACAACGTTCGACCTACTCAATGCTGCATCTGACATCACCTATTCATTTCTATATGTCAATACTGGTTGACACACTCGAACTGTCATTGCTCACATGAGCATATCAGAGTCTTGACATGAGGCCTAAATAAATATATATTTATTTTCAGTCTTCCTGCCCCTTATAAGTCTTACTAGTCTTGTCAGACTCATTAAGATTCATTATTCATGTATAGCCAGGCATGATAAGTCATAAGTCAACTTGACTAAGCAAGTCACAACTCGACTACACACTAAGTAGTATTTTCTACTAAAAACCATACGAACCATCAAAGATGTCACAAATGGGAGGATTTAACTAGGGTATTGGTCCGGGGTCTACGGCACACAATGTAGCAATACACCCATTACGAGAAGTGTCTGGAATGTTCGACTGTTAGCAAGTAGAGGAATGATGGGTGTATAACCGTCTAGTCTTCCCCACAAGTTGGACACAATTTTTAACACACTCTCCATCGCCTCCAGTTCACCACTACTTCACAACTACCACTTCTTATTGATAATGTTATTAGTTTCTCATTATGGTACGATAGTTGGTGCAATGGTATTTGTTTGACTGCTACTTTTGATTCATTTTTTGAGATTGTAGAAAATAATGAAGGTTCTATTGAGAATTATATAGTCCTTAGATGCGATTGAAGTTCAGGAGTTATGTAGCTATTGCAAGTTATTGGTGCCAGTCCTTCTTCCTTTGTCACTGCTAGTGCTAGCACTAGTGTCGTGTATAAGTATTCTCCCTCAACAGGTTTTGCATTCAAGGATTGTTATCTTTGGTTGCTCAAGGACAAAACAATTGGAATTTCTCCTTTTTTTTCCTTCTAAATATGCTTGGTGCTTGCAAATGCCTACAAAAATATGTTTTTCATGTAACAAATCATCCTAAATAGAATTGGTATTAGGCAGTGAAGAAGGAGGAGGTGCAAGTGGGGTCTATAGGTCCCACTAGATTTTGAATTACATTTGAAATCGGCTTGGGTTTTCCGTAGTACAATTGATGTGTTGTGGGTACAATTTTGTATCCCAAAAATAAAATTTACAAATCTAATGGATCAAAGGGATCTTTGAATGTCAAAAAAATTGGTTTGATTCCAGGACCGAAAAATCCTGGCTCCATCATCAATACTACAGACAGTCTCAGAAAAAGAGGATCACCACTTCAGGTTAATACGGGCTTTGGAACAACGATGTTGAAACAACTGATCATCTTACGTTGTATTATCGTTACACTTTGAAAGTGTGAAAACAACTAATTTCAATAATTCTTAGGTGGCAATGGATTATTTGATTGTTGGATGAGTGGTTTAAAGTGAAGCTTAGAGATGTCATGGCTTTAATCTGGACCTCTCTGCTATATCCTACATTTTGGCTTGTATAGAAAAAACGAAACAATACAATTTTCTATGATAAGTGGAAAACCACTCATCAACTTGCTTGTGCTATAAAAGGAATGTTGTTCTCTTGTCTCAAGGTCTTCTATCCTGATTTCTCTCTCTTTCATTGATTCGATGTTTAGATGGAATGGTCTATTTTTCTTTTTTGAATCAAGAATTTTATTAAACTAATTAAAAGGCTATTACACAAGGATACATGATACTCAAAGATTCATCAGTTATAATTGGAATGGTATGCCATGAATCTAAAGTAGCAAAACAGTGGTGCAAAGTGTGAGCAACGGTCTTCGGATCAGAATTGTATCGGGGGGAGATGTTGGAGTCGGAGGTCGGAAGGCCTTCGTTCAATGTTTTCCACAAGAAAAGTTATACTTTTGATGGACACGACAGAGTCCATAAGAGCTTAGTTGATGATAGGGGTGTTCGATGCGCTTGATTCAAGGTGCTAGTCAGGCAATTACGTCCATATGTTGAGGTGTATTGCCAAACAATAACTGCATATCTCCTGTTTTTTTCTTCTTGATCCATCAGGTGGTGAATACTGAGATATAAAGCCTTGCGAATTTGAAGGCGACCCAAAACTAATCAGGGGCGACTAATAAAACAAAATAAGGTCATTTTGAAGTAATCTCAATACATCCCTTATCCATATAATTTTTATAATTGCTAATCTACCCTTGCTTAATTAGTGTTAATTTTGATTAATTAGTTAATTAATTTGGTTATAGTTAGTGTTAGAAAATTATTTGAGTTAGTTTTGGAATAGAAATCAAGAGTGTTTTAGATTGATTTTTCGAGTTATAGTTTTGTACAATCGGTAGGCTCGTGATTTTTATTCCTACCGATTGTACAATCGGTAGTTTAATGAAGTACTTAAACTACCGATTATAGGTGTCGCCCCAAATTGAATTTCTCAAAATTTTCAAAATTTTTGAACTCTTCATCTTTCTCAATCGGTAGGCATTGAAAATTTATATCTACCGACTGTAAACATATAATGAATTAAACTTTAAAATTTTAAACTTTGTAATCGGTAGTTTAATGATCAATTTTATCTACCGATTAAAATGGTTTTGTTGTCCAGAAGTTTTCTTGCCACAATCGGTAGTTAGTGAACATAAATAACTACCAATTATGGATAATCGGTAGCACGCGAATTTAATAACTACTGATTGTATGTAATCGGTAGTTTAGAAACATTATTATCTACCGATTATGCCGATTTTACTTAATATCTAACTTCATAATACTATTTCAACATCCGGAGAAAAACTTGTTCAAATAAACTTACTACATATTGTTCATTAAACTTGTTCAAAAGAACTAAAAACATCCGAAAAAAACGAAACAAAACACATTATAGAAATTGAAAGTGATCAATCTCATTGATATCATGAAATTCTTCCACTCCTTGTTACTCTCGACTTGGTCCTAGTTTCAACCCGCTTCTTCTTCTTCTTCTTGTTCCCCTTAGGATCAGCCTAAAGTGGACCTATGTACTCTCCAGCTTCATTGTAGTATGGGTTTATGCCTGACAAATCTTTCTCCCTTAAAAAGAGTCGAGGACCCAAAACATAGATATCTGGCTCGGAATCGGTTGACGAATTGATTTAAATGGTTTTGAACTCTTCTATCACCATCTTTTCCTTTCCCTTCTTTGATTGTTTAGGTAAAGATTTTGGAGATATTTCCAATGGAGAATGAGAACAAAGGGAGTAGAAGAATCGGTAGAGCAAAAGAGATGGAAAAGGTGGTTGTTTTAGTTGAGAATAGGTTGAGCCATTAATCTATACGGTTATTTCTTCGAAGTTGAAGAGTTCAAATGTATTGGAGGTGCATAAATGTGAAGATGTCACCCTCCTTATATAGATTAGAGTCTTAATGGATCTTCTTTTCAAAAAAAAAAGCCATTGAGGCCTGATGTAACTAGAGTGTACAAAAAATATGTACACTAAGTTCAAACTAATATTAACAATCAGAAGTTTTGGATAACTATTATCTACTGATTATGTTAATCGTTAGCTTAAGAAATTCTTAAACTACCGATTCTAATAAGTATCCCCAAATTGGAATTCGATTTTTTTTTAAAAGATAATAAATCATTTCATTGAATCGAAAAGGCATACATCCCGTAACATTAAAGGAAATGAAATATAATAAATCAGTAGATTACACTTAAACCCTTAAGCAAACCTATTATCAAACCTTCAACGGGTCGTATGATGCCTGGGACGACGTTCTTCACATCTTCGGAGAATAATCAACACAAAAGGGTTGTATTCTTCCATCACCCTTAGGATTTCGAAATGAGGTTGGTACCTGAAATCTGAACTTTCCATCTTCTCCATTCCTCTAGAGATCTGGAAACAACTTCATCATCAGTTTCATTCCTAATTCTTCTTTCATTCACCTTAGCGGTTAAAGTAGAAAATTCTAGTACTGCCCTTGTTATTTCCATATATCGACAAAAAAGGCCTGCTCTTTTCCGGTTATTGGGGTTACCGGTTTCATTACAAAAGTTAGCATGAATATGTTCTAACCATTCCATGCTCATTGAACCATTCATCCGACGTTCATGACCACTTGCTGGATAATGTAATACTATGTTTCGACATAGGGATAAATCTTCCTCCACGGTAAAATTCTCTGCATTAAGCCTAAAATTTTCGTAAGCCATAATTATGAAAACGAGAGATTATAAATTTTCTATGAAATGTAAAAGTTGTGGATTTGAAATGGGAATGAGAGAAATATATTCATTTATTTATATGTATATCAGAATACAAATTATAGTCGTTGATCAACGGTAATAAATCAGAACAGTAACAAAACGGTAAAAAAAATGGAATTCGATTTTTTTAAAAAAAATTGAACATTTTGTACAAGCACAATCGGTAGTTTAAGAATTTCTTAAACTACCGATTATAATAAGTAGCCCCAAATTGGAATTCGATTTTTTTTTAAAAATTTCAACATTTTTCTACAAGCACAATCGGTAGTTTAAGAAATTCTTAAACTACCGATTATAATAATAGCCCCAAATTGGAATTCGAAATTTTTTAAAAAATTTGAACATTTTCTACAATCACAGTCAGTAGTTTAAGAAATTCTTAAACTACCGATTATAATAGGTAGCCCAAAATTGGAAATCGAATTTTTTTAAAAAATTTGAACATTTTCTACAAACACAATCAGTAGTTTAAGAAATTCTTAAACTACCGATTATGATAAGTAGCCCCAAATTGGAAATTCGATTTTTTTAAAAAAATTTCAACATTTTATACAACCACAATCGGTAGTTTAAGAAATTTTTCTTAAACTACCGATTATAATAAGTAGCCCCAACTTGGATTTCAAATTTTTTTAAAAAAATTGAACATTTTGTACAAGCACAATCGGTAGTTTAAGAAATTCTTAAACTACCGATTATAATAGGTAGCCCCAAATTGGAAATCGAATTTTTTTAAAAAATTTCAACATTTTGTACGATCACAATCGGTAGTTTAAAAAATTCTTAAACTACCGATTATAATAAGTAGCCCCAAATTGGAATTCGAATTTTTTTAAAAAAAATTGAACATTTTGTACAAGCACAATCGGTAGTTTAAGAAATTCTTAAACTACCGATTATAATAGGTAGCCCCAAATTGGAAATCAATTTTTTTAAAAAATTTCAACATGTTGTACAACCACAATAGGTAGTTTAAGAAATTCTTAAACTACCGATTATAATAGGTAACCCCAAATTGGAAATCGATTTTTTTTAAAAAAATCAACATTTTGTACAACCACAATCGGTAGTTTAAGAAATTCTTAAACTACCGATTATCATACAAAAAGTGGCCAGGAACAGACAGTTCCTGGGGTAAATGTTATCGGTAGATATTTAACTACCGATTATATTACGCTTACACAATCGGTAGTTTGTTCAAACTCATTAACTACCGATTATAATGTAAAATTTGAAGAAAATAACTTGTAAAAATAAATCGATTGCAAATCAATTGATAACTCGAAAAAGAACATAAAATCCTTTCAAATGTTATACATTAAAACCAGTAATGTTAAACACTATAGTAATATCCATCAAGTTAACAACCATAATCTAATTTTTAACTCTTTTGTTTTTGGTACGAGGAGCACGAGCAACAGGGGCATTGGCTTCAGGGACATTTGCTTCAGGAGTAGCACTCGTTGATCTGCGAGATCTTTTACTGTGCTTTGATGTTAGCCTCTTCGACCGGTTTGCATATTTCTCTCCAAACTTGATAGCATAGTCTTCATTATCGATGTTGTCAATGAGGTATTTATGCTCACTTGTTGGAGGCACTCCTGCATTGATGCACCTAGCTATCTTGTTCGACAAAAATGTAAACCTTTTTTTCTGTTTTTAGGCAATAACAATCAAACGATTATTATCTATAATATTGACCCGTAATACTAAAATCAAAAGGAAATAATGTTACGTACCAACCTTTCATAGCCCGAGGGTTTGTCTTTGATGATGCACCTATATTAGGGCACCCTGGTACTCTTTCCTTTATCTTCACGGATCACGTGAAGATGAGAATGCTCCCGGTACAATACCATATAGCCAGGATCTGCTTCATCAGCTCGGGTGACATGTCTCCCCTGGTTGATCATAGATTGCATCCTGTTGTCCCAATGTTCAACCGATGGGTTACCAGAGTAAAAAATTGTGATTGAGTCCTTACCACAAACACAATTCTCCACGTCCAGCTCGAACCTGCCCCTGAAACGACTCCAAAGTTGTTCTTGGACAAAATCTAGTTAACGCATCACCCTTGTGGCATTGTACATTACATATCCAGTTGGATGCCACAAGGGTCCATAGTAGAACGTCAA
Source organism: Papaver californicum (assembly GCA_023531435.1). Classification (NCBI taxonomy): domain Eukaryota; kingdom Viridiplantae; phylum Streptophyta; class Magnoliopsida; order Ranunculales; family Papaveraceae; genus Papaver; species Papaver californicum. Next base: position 790,507 of record JAJJMC010013110.1, read on the forward strand.
CTCAGACCTTCGCGCTATATGACCATTAGCTAGGTCTTCCATGTAAGGATCAAATCATACATCTTTGGATACCATGAAGTCTAGTTTCCTCATCAAAGTAATCAACTCCTTCTCCTTGATCCTTGAATGGTTGCCCGAAAAGATGTATTTTGTGCATCGAGTTGTGCCTTTCTCCCATATCAGGTTCTCTCTGGACAACTCGAGGGACGGGAAGTGATCATAGATCCATGTCTAGTGTGCATATCAAACCAAGTATGAGAAAATTGATTCTTAAAAGAGGAAAAAATAAATAACAATCAAACCATCAATGGAGTTACCAAAATACCTGGAGTAAGCTCACGTTCCCGGCTATTTGGCTAGTCTGCTCCCGGGATGCCTTTCTCATCTCTTTCATCAAGAACGCAAGACATGCGGTGCCACACGAATAGTCTTGAACTTTATGGAGGGGTTGCAAAAGTTGTAAAAGGTTGGCGTCCACCCGGTTGCCACTAGCATTGGGGAAAATCACATATCCCAAAATACAGAACAGATATGCTGTGGCTGCATCATTGACATCATCATCGCTAAACTCTGGGTTCAGCGCTTCCTTAGCCTTGGTGCCTCTGAACATATTCATCAGTGCCACCATGCTGAATTGCCTGGTTTTGTATTTAGCGCACCGGCTAAACTCTTCATCGGAGGTCGCTCGGTCCCAACCAAAGCACCTCTGAGTGTAAACATAAAGCTGGTCCCACCTTAACTGCTCCACATAGTCAACTTCACCGCCGTACCATGGTCGGTGAGAGCTAGAATTTGCATCACATCATCGAGTGTGCTGGCCATCTCTCCCCGTGACATGTGGAAAGTATCGGTCTCAGGATAATACCTCTCCACGAATGTCGATATCGACATCCGGTCGTGAGGTAACATGGAGTTTTTGGAGGCCGTAGATAGCCCCGATTGCAGTATAAGTTCCTTGAACCGTTGACACTCACCTTCCAACGGCCAATCGTTCATCTTTGTTGGTGCGGCCGTAGGTTTGAGTAGACGGAGCATTAGAATGGTCCTAATATACACGACGAATTAAAAAAAAATTGAATAAAAGTTAACACTTCTACGAATAAAAAGAATAAAAAGACAATATGTTAAGAATGATGTTTTATAATTATTACCTCAGTAGTTAGATTTCTTTGGCCCAAGAATCCTTGTACCCAAAACAATAGATCTCCTCTATCTCTTGGGAGGCCAGGGATTTGACCTTGTTGTAGACCCTGGACCTTGTGTCCTCCTTTCTTCCTAGCTTTATTCTTTGTAGCATTTTCTTCTTCTTGTGTACCACTTGGTCCACCTTCTTCGAAGTATCTATCTTGTGGAGCACTTGCTCCTCCTTCTTTTTCGTTTTTACTTCTTGGAACGCTTGGTTGAGTTCCTTCGGTTATAAAAATTCCCCTAGTGCTCGTTTGTCGTCTTGCACTAGCGGTAACCTTCTTACCACCTTCACGAAGAGGCCCCGATAGAATTGTATCGTGGCCTTGCTTAGAACGCCTTTCCCTTCTTTGATACAAGATAAAGAACAATTATTTCAGTACATAATCGGTAGACAAAGTACATTGAACTCAACATATTATTAACAATCGGTAGTCAAAAAAACAACGTACACAATCGGTAGTAAAAAAAACTATTTAGCTACCGATTGTGCACAACCGGTAGCTCGGCTCTACATTATGTACCGATTGTTAACAAAAAAAATAGAACACAAAAGTCTATGGACAAACATACAATCGGTAGTTACATAAAAAATTTAACTACCGATTATCACTAAAATTGGATCCAGTAAAACAATCGGTAGTTTATGTCTAAATCTAACTACCGATTGTGATCGATGTTTCTGAGGGTCACTAACTAGCACAATCGGAAGTTTAACCCTAAACGAAACTACCGATTATCACTACATTTGCATCCAGTAATACAATCGGTAGTTTATGTCTAAATATAACTACCGATTGTGAAGAATGTTTATGAGGATCACTAACTTGCACATCAGTAGTTTAACCCTATACAAAAATACCAATTATCACTACATTTGCATCCAGTAATACAATCGGTATTTTATAACCTAAACATAACTACCGATTGTGTATGATTTTCATGAGCAGTGAAGAACACTAGCACAATCGGTAGTTTAATACTACCACGAAACTACCGATTGTGCAATCTAACCTAAAACCCTTGATATTCTAGTGACTAATTCATGTGATTCAATCAATATAAACACAAAGTATGGAAAACCCCTTACCTTATTGGAGCCATCAAGTGCTCGAGAGGCTGATTGTCGGAATCGGTCTCCGTTTCTAGCTCAACCTCTTCGCGTTCTTCGCGTTCTTCGTATTGTTCTTCAACAATCTCTTGATCTCTTATTCTTGTGGAAAAATCCGGCCACTTTGTATTAGAAGGTTGACGATTTGTTTGCTTTTGTCGAATCATCTTTAGATTGTAGTAACGATGATTAATTGGTTTACGATTAATCGGTTGAAGATGAATTCGATTGTGCCACGATCGATAGTTTGAAAAAATGGAAGAAGAAGAGAAAACAAAATTTTAAAATCGGTAGTTTGAGAGGAAGTGGAGTGAAATAGGTTTAGGTTTAGTTTTTATTAGTGAAAGGTTTTTTGGTAATTATTTGATTAGTGAAAGGGTATTTTAGTATTTTTACATACCCCTAGGTCACCCCTTAGCCACATCCATAGGATTGATTTAAAAAAATCGCCCCTAATTAATTTTTGGTCGCCCTAAAATTCACAAGGATATAAAGTTAGTAATGAAAGCAATTACAAGACGGAAACTTAATCTATACTAAAGACAAGACTAAGACTCTACACAAAAACAACACAGTGAGAAAACATTTACACTAAAATTTAAGTACTTAAGTAAAAATGATTGCAGAGACCAGCGGCTTAAACGATATGGAGTATCCACCGGCCCCAGGATGGTCTATTTGTTTGGCAGCAACCACCTTAATTTTCATTTTAGACAACTTTGTCTACAGTTTCTTGTTTTCGTCTCTTTTAGTTGCTCTGGTTCATTTGTTCTATTATTTCTATAAAAAAAAAAGTGTGCAGTGAAGGCGTACGTTGCTATGGCTGCTGCTAGTTTATTCTTTCCTGTTTTGTTTGGGTGTCAGTGGTATTTCCTCAAGATGGATGGTTGTATATCCATAAATAAGCCAAAGTCAAGTGTAGTAAGTGATTTATTTCACTTATCAAACTCTGTGTTGTGCTTCTGGTGTGTGTATATAAATAATGCAAGGTTGAACTTGCTGGTTTTCTTCTCCTTCTACCTACAACAAATATAGTGTCTTTATGGTGTTCTTTGTTGCTGCTACTTCTTATACCTCACAGTGTGCAGAATAATAATCAGGGGTTGTCTGCACTAGTGTTTGGATCTGATCTATTATCTTACTGGTTTCTGCTGGACGCAATGCTACTCCTGCTTAGAGCTTGCAAGACTCACCTGGTGATTTGAGAAATGCCTATCAACCTATGTTTCATGGTATGTATCCTCTGTCTTTCACACACCAACTACTTTTCACATGTCACGAATATTCAGTTTGCCTGCTTTGCTACCAACTGCTGCTGCCACTTCGTTTGACATCCTGCTTTATACCTACTACTGCACAATTTGCTGCTACTTCTGGACTACTCCTTGTATCTTCTTTTTATACTCCTCACATGTTCTTCTGTACCAAATAGTCATCCTGCATCAACTTCGACTTGAGTCTGTGCAATCTCAAGTTGTCCTTTTACAGACCATTTGAGATTGAGGGAAGGTAATAGAATAGAGTGTGTGCATTGTGCATTATGAGTGTGTGAATAGAGTGTGTGAATTGTTAGTATGTGAATTGTGAGTGTGAGAAGTGTAACTGTTAAGAAAGAGCTATATAAAGAGTGTCTGTGCTATAACTCATTTCTCAGTCAATAATACTTTCATTCAATACAATGCATTCACAATTTAGATGTTCAAATGTTATCGGCAAGTATGTTGCGTCAGTTGGAGCTGTTGACTGTTGGGTGCTGGCTTTAGTAAGTGCTGTTGAGTCATCAGCTGAAATTAGTGCGGCAGACATCTGATTCTGGATAGGCTGTGACGCTGACAC
>JAJJMC010013110.1:794648-828357 GCA_023531435.1 Papaver californicum
TTAGTGCGGCAGACATCTGATTCTGGATAGGCTGTGACGCTGACACTGCATGGTCAATGGATGCTGGTTCCTGGAAGGTGAGCTCCACTTCATCTGTACTCGGTGAAATAAATTGCTGAGAAGAAGAAACATGATTACTGGCGGAAGCAGGTGATTAGATGGGCTTCTCAGGCGTTTCGGTGGGAACAGCAGTAGTTCCTTGAAGTGTTGTTGCAGACGTGTTTTGAATTGGTGCTAAGGCATCAGTAGGTCCAGTTGGAGTAGCAAGCTGCAGGGACTCTGAACCTGAGAAACAATCATTGTTTCATGTGGGTCTAGTGCAGCTGAAGTGGTCAGCACAACTAGAGTTTTACGCCGTGTATAAGTCTTGTAAGGAACAGTCAGAGATGGAGCAATCCCCGAAGTAGGTGAGACACCATCAGATTTACTAGCTGTTGCGGAAGCAGGTGGAGAAGTAGGTGGAAATGATAGACGCAATTTTATGTCTTAATTTGATTTCATATTTATATTTTTAGTTTTCAATTTATGTATTAATATTATCATTTTATATGTTTTTAGGTAATTTTTGAAGATTAAATCTAAAGGGAGCCACACCCTACGGTGGACCTTAGCTCGGCTATAAGTCTCAAGTGATCTGCTAACGAAGTGGAATAGAAACTAAAGTCTCGCTCTTGTAGTAACTCCGGTTAACCATTTAAGAAGCCCAATTTTTATGATGAAAAGATGCTCATATAAGGCGCGGTTCGATATCAAGATGGAAACATATGATTTCAAAGTGTCGGTCATATGTTTATATTCTAAAAAGGGCGCCTTTATCAAGATGGAACCATTTATAGGGCTTATTCCACAGCATAGCTATAAGAAAGCAAGAAGAAAAAAGGAAGAAAAGTCCAGCTCGGTTAGTAAGGCACCTAGTTAAAGGCGCCCTTTTTAGAATGAGAGTTTCCCTTTTGAAGCTTAGCTTTCTTCTCTGAAAAGCCTCTCTGAAAGAAGGAAAAGAATTGGGCGTAAAAAGTTATAAAAACATCCTTTAAAAGTGATAAAGGCACCCATACTTCTACTAAAGGCACCCAGTCTCTTTTGGTGTTCAAAACAAGCAAATTTGGCGGCAAAACCCCTCTCTCGAACAGCTAGAGTCCAATCAATTATTTTGCGAGATATTAAAGCTTTTAAAGACAAGAATATTCTCTTGTCCTAATAGGTAGAGTTTATAAATGGTTGGAGACGTGAACTCGGAAACAATATCTTGTTTGCCGTAAAAAAGGAAAGAGTAAGTCTCGGATATGTTTTGAAATAAAGGAACTATTCTGCAAGATCTTGCTCTCGAGTTTTGTTAAGAAAAAAATATATCTTTGTTAAAGAAAGCAACACAGAATCAACCCGAGAAAAAGAAAAAGGATCATCACCGAGATCTTGTCTTAAAGAAAATCAGTTGGAAGAGGAAATAAAATCAATCACCAATCTGCCAGGAATTAATCCTCAAGATATTCACGAGATTTGGAGTTGTAGGAGTTTTTTATTATAAATAGGAGGCCGAGTGAAGCTTTTTGGAAAGCTGGCAGAAGCCAGGAAGCCACAAAATCAAATAAACAAATCTGCAAAAAAAAATTTAGGGTTCTTGTTGCAGTTGACGTGAAGAAGAAGAACAACAAAGGCTGTAGGAAACTGTTGTTAATAACCGTTGCCAAAGCTTTTGAAGTAAAGGCGACGGTTTAAGCTATAATTCCAGCGACAGTTAAAATTTTAAAGTATACCGAAGCAGACGTTTATTCGTTAAAGAACTTTAGTCTTTTTGCGACACCTTTGGTCAGTTTTCATTATAATTCTTTAATAAAATCATGAATAAAATTGTTTCTTCTCTACTTTCTTCTAATCTTTTTGCCATGAATATCTAAAACCCCCACCTAGGATTAGAAAGGAAGTCCTATTGTGTTTACTAGCATGTTATAATTATTTTATATATCAAATTTTCATGGTATTTCTTGATTCATCATGATAATAATTTCTTCATGTGTCCTATGATGCTTAATTAATCGTTTTAAATATTCTTATTAGAGAATAGCTTTTTATACTGAAGTAACTTATTAATCTTTTGAGAAAAGTAATTTGATTAAAATTCCATATTTTTCAAGACGCAAATAATTGTTCGTAGTCGTCTTGAGTATTATTTTGAGAAAATTATAGAGAATGGTTGTAAACATCTAGTAAGCATAATTGTGATGAAATCTCAATATCCTAGGTTTTCTTTCACTTCTAAATCAATTTTAGTTTTATTTTATGTGTTTTAGAATTTTAGAATATAATCACCAATCAATCTGTTATTAGCACAATAATTGACTAAAAACTAGAAATTGCAATCCAAAATCCTCGTGGAACGAACCGTGCTTGCATATTGTCTCGTCGACAGCCGTGCTCTTGCGGTATAAATTAAAATCTCACCCGGAACTAATAAACCATCAGGACTAACATGGAGATTATTCTCTAGAGGGTGAAATGATTCAGGTCGGTGCCAAGATAACTCAGGTGAGTTTGATACTGTAGAGTTCAAGTGAGACAAAATAGTAGGAAAGATATTTGAAGAAGATGGTGAAGAGAATACCTGTAAGGGTGCCGGAGAAGAAGGTAGCACATCAGGGGAAGCAGCAAACAGAAACTTGTCTTCAACAAAAACAACATCACCAGACAAGTAAACTCGACCAATGGGTAAGTGAAGGCATTTGTATCCTTTATGATGAGCATTATAGCCTAGAAAAACATAAGGAGATGATCGCAAATCCAATTTTGTGCGACAATAGAGTCGAAGATGTGGAAAAAAAAGAAAACCAAAGGTGCATAAGGATAAATAATTGGAAACACGATCAAAAATCAATTCATAAGGAGATTTTAGACCAGTTGGACCTGAGGATAATCGATTCATAAGAAAGGTAGCAGTAAAAAATGCATCATACCAAAAGGATAACGGAACGGATGCCTGAGACAATATAGTAAGACCACTTTCAACAACATGACGATGTCTACGTTCTAGTAAGCCATTTTGTGCGAAAGTATGAGGGAAAGAGAAAAGATGATGAGTATCATTAGATTGTAAAACTTTAGTGAACTTCCGATATCCACCACCATTCTCGGATTGAAACACCTTAATTTTGGTGTTACAAATATTTTTCAACATGTTTAGAGAAAGTGATAAAAATTTGTAACGCATCAGATTTAGCATGCATAAGAAATATCCATGTGAATCGACTAAAATCATCAACAAGTATGATGTAATAACGATAACCTTCATTAGATAAAATACGAGCAGGTTCCCAAACATCTGACACAATCAAATCTAAAGGATGATCATAAACCATAGTGCTAGACTTATACGACAATTTATGACTCTTATTCTCTAAACATGAGGAGCAAAATGAAAATTTAGAATCGGAAACTTGAAGATAATTACGACGAATAATAGTTTGAATAGTACGTAGCATTGGATGACCTAGACGTTGATGCCAGGTTTGAAGAGAAGCATGTTCACCAAAAAAAGCTTTAGGAGTGACATGTTGAAGAGTGTATAAACCATCACGGAGTTTTCCCTGTAGTGCTACCTCCCCCGTAAGTCGATCCTAACAAAGCAAAAATCATAACAAAATTCAAAAACCACATCATCGTCATGACAAAATTGAGAGATGTATAAAAGATTGTGAGACAAGTGTGGAACATGAAGTACATTAAAAAATTCAAATTTACGAGTGGGAGTTTGTAAAACAGCATTATCAGTATGGGAGATAGAAAGATTTGTACCCCTAGCAATTCGAACCTGATCAGGACCAATATACTCAACCGAAGTTTTAAGATTTCCAAAGGTATGCGTCATGTGATTGGCGGCACCACTGTCAGGAAGTCAGTCATAGGTATAGACTGGATTGTGGTTGACCATATATAGAACACGAGGTCCATCATAGGATTGGTTACCTCCTCTTTTACTGCCATTCCTGGGTGGGGGACGTCGCGGAGGAAAATAATTCTGATCAAATCGCTTCCTACAATTGCGAGCATCATGATAAGGTTGCTCACATATTTGACAAATAGTTGCTGGATTCCCATTCCTGGTAAGGGGAACATCAGGAACACGAGTAGTCTTGACAATGTTAGCTTGATGAGGGGCAGGGAGCGGTTTATTTTTTGCATCAACACGAAGATGATAATCCAAAAGCATACATTCAAACTGATCAGTGGTTATGAAGCTCATAGTAGTAATGAGAGAACTGGAAATACTCTCATCCGTCGAATCAATACCTTTGAGTACATAATGACAAAACTTTGTATCTGAAATTTCATGACCACTAGCAGCAAGAGAATCAACAATATTACGTACAGATTGAACATAGTAAGCCACTGATAAACTTGCATTGGTGACAGTTTGTAGAGAAGACTTCAAATGAATAAGAGTAGCATCACTTTGGTTGCATAAAATTCAGTAAGTTCGGTCCACACCTTTGAAGACGATTGACATGATTTTACCTTAACTAAAATATGTGATGTGAGTGACGATAAAATTCAGCCAAGTAATAACTTATCAGTGCGATTCCAAGAAAGAATATTGGGGTTAGGAGAACCATCAGTGTTTTTAACCGGTGGAAATTTGCTGGAACCATTAACAAAATCTTCGAAATAATAACCTTGTAAATAGGGTAAAAATTGAGCCTTCCAAAGAAGAAAATTGTAACATGTGAGCGTTTCTGAAATAACTCCATGTAGTCGAGAAAATGGGACATTTGTTCATGAAGAAGAAGAGGCTGAAGTTAACTTAGTACCTCCAGAAGACTCGGATGTAATCGTCATTGCGATCTAAAAAAAAATTAAATCAGAGATGAAAAAGAATTGATGAATAAAAAACAGACCAAGGTGATACCAAGTTGAGATTAGAATTAAAATAAAAATAAAATCAGAGATGAAAAAGAATTGATGAATAAAAAACAGACCAAGATGATACCAAGGTGACACCAAGTTGAGATTAGAATTTAACGTGAAGAGAAACACAAAATAAAACTTGTATTTTCATATAATCAAAGATTACAAAAGATATTTCTTAGAATATAAAAAATATAAGATATATACAAATATAACAATTATTGTTGAGATAACACAAGTTATAACAAAGGAATTCTAACAAGTACTGATGCTACATCGCTTCCCGATACGACTAACCGTACCACTCAAACACCAGCGTTTAATCATTGAGTTGGTGCAATCTTCCCTCGCCCATTCAACTCTAATTAACTAAAAAGAAGGCCCTTATGTCAAGAATAACATTCGAACAACATATGGTGGACTAATTTTTCTCAGCCGGTACAAAAGTAACAAGCATTTCACCTTAGCAACCCTTTACATTGAAGGACGTCGAGAGTAAGCAGACTCAGCCGTTTATGTTGTCGCCTCTTATGATAGACAAGCCAAGGGGAAAGCTTTTTTTTTTTTTTTTTTGCCATAGTTTAGACCAAATCGATAGGCTAATGCTTCTGTAATAGTTGCCTTCTAACAATTATAGAAAAACTTAACAAAGATTATACCAAAATTTCCATGGTTTTGTTTAATTCAGTCCTTATCATCGCCTAATGTGATATTACATAGGGGTGCACAACGGGTATGGTGGGTAGCATATGGCCTCTATTTCGCCACTCTACCCGCAAAATGGCAGGTAATAAAAATTTACTCGCCACCCTACCCGCTGTTATAACAGGTAGGATCCTACCCGACCCATCAAATGACGGGTCTGGTAAGATGGGTGGCGGATATAACCGTCTGTTTTTTTTCTTGTTTTTTGCTCTGTAGCTGATTGATCACAGATTAAATCTAGTTCAAAAGATAAGAGATTACAAGCTTACACTCTAGCTTAAGCATAAAAATAATCTAGTTCAAATACAAAATACATCACAGATTAAAAATAATTCACCTGATCAAATTGCTTAAGAAGAGTGATTCCTGTTCAGTCTTATTCTTCATCACAGCTCTATGCTGACAAAACGACTGAAACTGATAAACAAACTCATCAACCATATCCCACAACCACTGATTCGGCAACTGCATATTAACCACACCATGCAAAACAACTTAAAACAAAGAACAATAATTATCCCATGAATCTATTCTATGTTTCAGTGTTGGACTCAACCTCGCATAAAGATGTCTAAACCACATTTCTCTATATAATAAACAAAAAATATGATCATTATCAACATAAGACGTTACTGCATCAACTGATGGCTATGGTGAATCCTTACACATACGTTCACTTAGTTTCTGAAATGAACCTTCATACATCTGATGAATCTCGTAAATATTCTTCTCACGTATGTGTCTGTAGAGATGAACAACTAATGTTTTGACGGAATCTGGTAAGAAGTTTGGATCATAACCTAAACCGGTTGTTCTTGAACCTCCTTCGTAACCTAGTTTAAATGCAAAATACATCACAGATTAAATCTTCAAAAGGTTCTTCATATAATCTTCTTCAATCGTCATCTATGATGATGGAATAAGCACTCATATCGCCAAACAACTCTGCAACAAGAGAAATAATAAGCTTGCGATAACGAAACAAAAACAAAATATCAATAACAGAACAAACATTGAAATATTCTGGTCTACCTAGAAGCCTAAAACAGTGTCTAGAAGATACAAGATGCATCACATGAACTATAATGTCTAGAAGCCAGGTTGGTGGTGATCCTGGTGGAATTCGATTAATGACTAAGTCCATGTTACTGTAATACAAACTATAGACTAATGAATAATTACAAGACGACTACAAACCAAGTCAACCTATATAACACCCACAAAGATCATTAAGCTTAGGTTAGAACGTCACAGAGGATCTTTTACCTTGTTAACAATGAAAAATGGCCAAGCAGTAAAATGAATCTATCACGGATCAATTGTTTCTTTTTTAAGCCAGTTTCAACTAGTCCGATAAAAGTGATTCTGAATAGCTCAAGAAGGATAACAAATTTGAGAAACAACAAACACAGAAAATGAAATCAAACAACAGAAATTACATCAATCAAAAGGAACAAGTAATAGAAATTACACTAAAGGACATCATTATCAACCTCTTCTTAATCAAGCTATTGAAAACACCTAAGTACAGTTGTGACAACATAGCGAAGGAACAACCTTTGGTCTCCAATTTTCAGAGTGAGAAGAAAAGAGCCAAACCTTACTACAACAAGTTAAACCCTTACAATATCAGTATATTCTTATAACTGTAGTGTTTAACTTGACTATGTAAAAACCCTCTAGAGTATACCATATGGTGCCATATCCATATCAAACTAGACATCAAACTAGACATCAAACAGTATAAACATAACTTGGGGAACATATTGTACCAGTTCACTACAACATTACAAGTAAAATAGAAAATAAGTGTTCCTAATTCCAATAAAGCAACATCTCTCTCAAACATTTCATTAAACACCTGTACCTCACTACTCAAATCAATCTCAAATAAAAATTGATAACAAAAACAAAATCATCAGTAAACCCATTCTTAAATACGACCAATTTTATGCATTCTAGAATCAAATTGATATATTAGGACATCCATTACCTAAAATAGGGTATGTAATCTAAATTGACTGCAGCTTGCATTTGCATATGGCACAATTAAAAGTAAACTATGATCATGGAAGGAGGAAGATAATAGAAGATGGTTTCACAGCAAGCTACTAGTTGTGGTCTCTAATTAGTAATGACTGCCGACACATTATGCAGATTTGGTGAATCTACTAGTTGAGATGATGATGCCTCATGTAAAGAATCTTGAACAGCCTTCAAGAGCAATGGCATTAACTTCTGGTTAGTGACAATTATACCTGTGTCAAGATCCAAAATTTGCTCTTCGAGAAATCCAAAGGTTTCCCTGCAGCATCCGTGACCACAGCGCCAGCTTGTGCAATAAACAAACAAACACAGAATTACGAGCAATCTCCTCAAATGAATAGTTAGATTACGGGCTAAATAGAATAAAGAACTGCCTGTATAAGCAAGCAATTTCCGGGGGACTGTCAACAAGATACCCTAGTTAGTAGGACCACATGCAGGGACCATTCTCGTTAAAAATACATATGAGAGAGCTATCAAGGATATAATAATGGATTCCAACTTCTGAAAGTTGACAGCAACAAGTACGAAAACCAAAAGGTAGCCAACACTGACAGTTCCTTGGTTGCTCAGCTTTTCAGATTGCAAAACAGTCCCAGAAGTTACTACAACAACTTTCTCCCAAATTAGACAAGGAACAGCTTAAATAACCTAATTTTAGAAAACCCCCAAATTTTGAATGAAGCCTAATTTTCAAAATCAAATCCAATTTTTCAGAGATTTTGGAATATATACAATCAATCGTGTGATTTAACTGAAATAAACAAGTGGGTTCGATTTACTTACCTAATCTGCAGCAAAAACACCTTCGTCTTCAATTGTGTGTTCTTTAAACTCGTGCTAGGGTTCAACTGTGTTCTTCTCTGTGATCATCTTCAAACTCGTGTTCTTCAAAACAAGGTACCCGTGAACACTCTCTTCTTCGTATTCTCATCATTCTTTCACTCCATTTCTCTTCTCTGGTGTTTTTTCCTCTTCTGAATAGAAGTGTAGAACAGTAGAAAAGTGAACTGTGTGTGAGAGTCCGTGAAGTGAAAGGGCAAGAGTTTTTAGTTTTTCATTATAAAAGATCAACGGCTTGGATGATGGACAAGGGAAGGATCAACGGTTATAATAAATCATAATATAATTAAGCGGGTAGACAGTTAAGGTGGGACAATTTTAAACTTCACCCGTCACTCTAACCATTTAATGATGGATAATAAAACTTTACTCATCATCCTACCCTTCAAACAGTGGATAGGGTAAGGTGTTATTATATGCCTCGCTAATTCTCTGGTCAGAATGTCTTCCGTTAGTACCAATGTTGCAACATATTTCAGTCGCAGGAAATACAATAATAGTAAAGAAGATGATGCCATTCTACACTGATGATTCTTGGTGCTTTATGAGCTCCAGTTTGCACACATTAGTATTTCAGAAAAGAGAGCTCGCTTACATCATTGATCCAAGAATTCCCGAAATCCTAAAATGCGGTGCACCTTTAGTACCCAAAAAAGCTGTAACAGTTTTCAGGAGGAGAATCTGTATTTGAGTGTAGTAAGTTCTTTTGAGTTTGGTTGTATGGGAAGAGTAAGGGTTGTATAATACTCAAATACCATTGCAAATGCTGTTAACAACTTAAGATCTTCGGAAAACACAAGGTTTGAATTCAGCATGAAAATTATGTCACATCCAAGGAACGTGAGTTAGCAATTTTAATAGGCTCTTTTTTTCTTTTTTTTTTTGAATCAGTGCTTCATGTAGAGAAGAAAAAGAGAACGAACGGGTATTTTCAGTGATTTCTAACTCTTAAAAATTCGGTTCTTAACAATCCTCTCTACCTCCGCAACACCCAAATGTCTCATCTGTTTCTCCTTCAGCCATCTTTCAACTCCTCCAGTACCTACTTTCAGCTGATCCTCCTCCATTTTCAACAACCTCAATCCCTCGCTCACCTTCGGGAAAAACCCTTCAGGTCTCAAACACCATGCCCTAAAAACCCCAAACAGGACTTCCAAGTCGCCTCCAAATCTTTCCACCCCACCATTATAGAATTTTACCTTACTCATCAAAACGCCATTGAAAACCAGGTGATCAACACCAGTGGCCAAACTTCTCCATGCAACAACAAAATCGATCTCATTTAAACACTCTTCTAGCTTTGATAGCTTTCCTTGCAGATAATCAAGAGCCCCAACATATAATTTGGAGACATGCCATCCTTCCTCCCCCTTTTCCTGCCACTGCTTCTTATTCTTCATATACTCTCTACACCTAGCATCAAAGCCCCTCAAAACAACAGTTGATATCTTTTCAGTCCAGTCTTTCTGGAATTCTTCAAACTTTCCAATTTCTTCATTAAAAATACCACCACCCAAGCCTGAAGTGTTCTCATCAACTCCTACTATCGCTTCATCACCCTGATCTAATGTCATTTCAAGAAAGAACAAATCATTACACCAGTCCTTCATAACAGACTCACAGTAACGAGCTGCATTAACCGAATTTGTGACCTTGATTAGGCCATCATCATCCGCTAGGGCAGTTAACCCCTCGGCTTCTTGACACTTTTGAAGTAAGCAATCAAGAAATTCCCTCAAAAGGGGTGCACATGCCAATCTTATAAATCTTGCTCTCAGAGAAATACTTGGCAATGGCCTACAACGATCAATCATGGCTGATAAATGGTGAAGGGTAGCAGCAGCAATTGCAGGAGATTTGTAACTCTCAGACCCTGACACAAGCAAAGCTCCTTGGACTTTACTTTTCCAATTTCGTTCATCCCCCATCTCAAGTCTCACCTTACGAAGTGTATCACCAAGCTCTATCTCTGCCCATAACTCAAGCCAGTCCGGCCGATCACAAAAGATGGACATGGTAGAGATCCTCCGAAAACTCTCATCATCCCTAATTGAATTCAACACTCCAGAATCTGCTACAAGGGATTGAACTCGTTTGTCAAAAGAAATCATTAAATCTATAAGATGCATGAACGCAAATCTAGCCTGTGATGGAACCCCATTGACGCAATCCTCGTCCAATTGACCAATATAGACAGGGAAGATTTCTTTCGCCAAGTACATCAAGAGGGGGGTAACCATTGCAGAAATCCATTCTTCTCTACAACTGTAGCCAACAAGTCTTGCCTCATCAACCAATGGCTGCAACAGCTCATCCATGGAATCAGCAAAATCCCTTGTAATCTTATAAACAAGAGCAAAAATAAATTCTGGCTTTTCAACCCACTTCTTGAAATGGTGTTCTGCTGCCATTGAAATTGGATTTACTAGTTCTTCAATTGCCCAAAGTGGATGGCGCATAGCAACTTCATGGTAGTGCCCCTCAAGTTGCCGTGATTTTCTTTGGCTCTGTAATTCCTGTAGACTGCACAAAGCGAGAAAATTTTCACAGTACTGGTTTTTCAAGTCACCATGCATTGTGAAAAGAGGGTTCAGAACCACACTTGATTTCTCTATGTTCACATTTTTGGAGCTGGAAAGAGTTGGTGGCCATCCAAGAGAAGCAAGAAGGGATCGATGATCTGCTATTGCCTGGGGCCTTAAAACAGCTAAAGCTCGATCCACTCTGTGATCAACTGCGTTGACAAGACGTCTCCACTGAGGACGTGATTTTGCAACAGAACTCAGTATGTCCTCTGTGAGTTTGAGAGACTTAATGGCAAGCAATCGTGTTTCCTGTGGTAAAGGTTGACAAAGTGAGAAAACATCTAACTGTTTAGAGGATGCACACAGAACTTGCAACACAATCCATAATCAAGCATTTAAACCCTCTCACTTCTGCATTGGTTCCAGGGGGCGACTTCCTTAGGTTTCTTGTCATGGTAAAGGAGACTGCATCTTCAATGTCCCCAACTAGAGTGTCAAGTTTCAATGCTGTCTCTGTTGATAAAATATTCAATAAGAAATAATTCAAATAAATGAGTGAAAACAAAAAGCACATTTTTGTTACAGAAAGCACTAAACAAAGAAGAGATCATGAAATGCACTGATAAGATGAAATATTTTCTGTCAACCGAGCAAGACAAAAAAAATAAACTAGCATATGGAATGAAACCCTATGTTACAAATGGAGCTAGGATGTCCATAGAAACCCCTCCAAAGGTTAAACAGTCCAACTAATTTAAAATGTGACAGGAAGCATATGTAGGGGAATTTTTTTGGAAATAGGAACTAGCATTTCTATGATATTGTAGATGTAAGTTTTGGATCAAAAGATTTGATGGAATCAGCACTGGAAGTCAATTATTTCACATTTTCTCCACTAATACTGCTAGTCCAATAATATTATGTACTTATGGTTCCCACTTGGTGTTCTGCACTTTCTAATAGGATAATGAGGATGTACTTATATTAATTAAAGCTACAAGCATCCCAAGGGACAATAAAAGCAAGAAATTCAAAACAAAGATGGGTCCAAAAATAAAAATATTCAACAAAAACGAGATACCTTCTCCACAAAACTCTGCATATGCTCCAATAATAAGAGTATTAAGAAGAGCGTTCGTTGAAAAATAAAACATGCAACTTGCTCATATGTCTTTAAAATACTAGGAACGATTTTATTTTTCGAACTTTCAATACTAGAGCCACAAATCTACCAGTCTGTGGAGGAGCATATAAAATTAAGAGTGTTTAAAATTCCTAACTGGAAATGTTCAAATCATTTTTCTATTTAGATTCAGGTAAGAGATCAATGGAGGCTCCACCTTGTCTGCAAATAGTCCAATCGTTTAACTAAATTGGTGGATGATGTTGTTCATATGGATAATGAGTTACAAAGTCCATAACAGAGCACCTCGTCAAATCGTAAACCCAATACCCCTTGGATGGAGAACATCAAGAACCTTGATTCAAAACCTACTACCAATCCAATTTCATAACCCTTGAACCTTCATGCAACTAGTTCCCACTCCTGTTCTCCACCGGTTCAGATTTTCGGAAGATAATTTTCCATACACATCCTTAAACTAAGTTCTTTATCCAGTATAAACAAAGTTTTCCCTTCACATTGTCAAGAACCAGTAATTTCCCATTCTCCTACCCAATTACATAGGTGTGCCGTGTGCGTACGACGCACCTAATCTCTCTATCGAATTCAAAATTTCAATAAAAGTAGACAACGGTTATTTTTGAAGAACTATCGTATTGCAGTTGATCCAGATACAAAACATTACCCACTACCTTATTGCATTTAAGTAAGCTAAAATAAACTTATAAACCCTAGAGTTTCAACTTCCATACAATCTAATTAACCATCAAATTCAATAACAGTAGAAATATAATAAGCATAAGTGCCTACCTGCGTAAGAGCGAACAGTTTCTACGCTTGCCACTTCTTTTGCTAGCGCTGGCAACTCCTTCCCTAATATGTGCTTCACCCTCCCCGAATCTTCTTTTTCTCCTCCTCTCCCATCTAAACACAATTCCAACATAAATCAACACAAAATCAAGTAAGGCTTAATTATTATGTACAAGGAGGAAGAAATTAAGGAAAAGTAATGTTACCTGTAGAAGATCCAGAAATGAAATCTGACGACTGGAGATGGTTTAATTTGATATTGATTACATTGAAAAGACTTCCTAGATGTTCTGAATGTGATGCGAATGAAACAATACTTTTCTCGAGTTTATGATTTAGATTGGTCAAGTTATGATCCAAATCAGAACACTGTTTTTGCAATTCGGAGACAAGATCTGGAGCTTTTAATATATCACCTCTATTTTGAAAATTGTCACTGAGAAAGGAGAGTAAAGATGGAGAAATGTCTGATAGTGAAGGGAGATTGTTTCTTGGATTCATATTCAATACATCAAAGAAGAAACAAACAGATGATCGAAATTGCAAACGGGATAATCTCAAGGGCTACCAAACTCAAAGTCTAGGACGGCCGTCTCATAATTCACAACTGATTTCAAAATTTTATCTGGCTTCCTACAATAATTTCATTTAATCTTCTAAACAGTTTAGCTCGAGCTCAAAGATCAGCGGAATGTCGTCTGCAACTGCAACCCATTTCATCAGGTACACCTAAAAATAAGTGTAAGGAGGACAAGAGATCAAGTCAGCTCCATTCATTAATGACTTAAACAAACACACAACTGACAGATCTTTTACATGGAAAGAGATCAACAAATTTTATTTTATTTGTGTCTAAGTCTACGAGATAAACAATCATATAAGAAATATTACAAGCTATAGTGAAACTGGCTAATGACACATAAAACTCATTAGTAAATACCAACTGTAAAAGTATGACCTGAAACTTGTAAACAAAGTAAACAAAATACTAGAGTTTAAGAACATCTCTATCACCATGTATAACTTTGAAATTAAACTAATCCAATCACTTTTTTCTTTGAATAATTTGGGCACTTCATAAATCACCCTGCAAAATATATATAATTTGGGTACAGAGAAATAGCACTAATGAAAACACCAAAAAACTCAATATTTGACTATTCTCATGAATTGAGAGTATAAACTTAATTGTAAGTCTGTAACAGATACTGCAAATTTAGATAGGTGTTGAGTCATCATGGTGCCTACAAGTACAATATTGTTCCCATAATCTTACCATTTCTTATAGCTTCTATGCTAACCACGGAACTAGGTACTGATGTATGCATTATGATTACAATTGCACTATAACGATCTACTTTGACCATCTTCAACACAATAAGAAAATAAGAATGCAAAAAGAATCATAGACCAACATTAATATTCTACGACGTCAAATCTAAAGGACCACCATGGGAAGATAACTGATTTCCTAATCCAAGCATGTGACAAGTACCTGCTGCTTCAATTAAATCAAACATTATAAAGTGATTGTTGTATTCGTGTTAACACAGTGTTGGGGAAATTGATATGCACTCTATTCGTATTGTCCTGTACATGGACCCAATTCTGTAAGGCAAGTTAGTCGCTTGCTGAACCAAACCTTAAGAACAAATCCCAGTCCCCGGGAAACTAGAATTTCAGCCACTTAATAAGCTAAAGTAAAGTCTAAGAAGATGACACTGAGATGCTCTCTTAAGTAATTAATCAAACAGTATGAGAGCAACTTCCAAAGTATATATTACATGGTAAAAGAGCAAAATGGGGATCAGAGGATTATGTTTTTAGAGTCTACCACTACACAACACTAGAAAATGAGAAGAACAGAATCAAATTTATAGGTTATATGGCGTCGATAATTATAGAAGTTGAATAACAAGAAGAAGTTGGAAAACTTAAACGATGCATAGTTGTGATGATTCTCTGTAACCCAGCCTACCGATGAAGTTCTATCAAGCAACAAATAAACAAAGGTTAAACACACAGATCAAATAAACCTAAGAACCCTAATATCACCCGTTAATTGTAGTTAGAAAATCAACGATTATGAGATTGTATGTAGGTGAAAACAACAATTCGTTACTAATAACTCCATTGAATTAAAGCTTTATACATACCTATAATTTCAGATATCAGTTGTTGCTCTTCACTGATCTTTTTTGAATTATCCCTTATATGTCTATAGTTTGAGGTCCAATTAATTCTTAAGCAATATCCTGATATCACAATTTGAGCTGGTGTTCAAGATGTTTTTCTTTGCTATACAAGATCTTGTCAAGCAATAACGATACAGATGTGGATCGGCTTTGGTTTCTGATCCAGAATACCGACCCGAGAATCCGCCTTCTCAACCCGGAAATCATAAGCCGGTTTTGTGCTTCTTATTTTTATTTTTTCTTTGTCTTGGTTGTTTTTATTTTACGAAATTATAGTAAGAAAATGGTTTGAGCCGATAAGTACTGTGGTTTTGGAAAACATAGGAGTTTTTAATTTTTTTGAAATTGGTATGTTATTTTTAAATTAATTTGTTTTTGATCTTTAGATTTATTTTTAAAAAAATGATATTAATTGAGAATAATATGATAAAAAATTTAATAGTTTGATTGATTTTTGATGAAATTAAAAACCAAATAAAAATAGAAAATAGAGTTACAATTTGATTATATCATATATGCATCCGTTTTTAAACATGCCAACCGCTTCAACTTCTCATATCTATTTGGGAATCCACTCTATATCTTTGCAACTCTACTTCAGCGATTAGCACGAAAAACGAAAGGATGGATGACGAAATGCCTTATACCAACAGGG
The DNA here is from genome assembly GCA_023531435.1 of Papaver californicum. NCBI lineage: Eukaryota > Viridiplantae > Streptophyta > Magnoliopsida > Ranunculales > Papaveraceae > Papaver > Papaver californicum. The sequence goes on from JAJJMC010013110.1 coordinate 810,447, forward strand.
AGGTTAGTACTTATAAACTCTTCTCTCACCCCTACTTCTAACCACCTTGTGTAGATCCAACTTCTACCCACCCACGTATATAAAAAAAATAGATCATATAACCAGGGCTTGGAGCATACATGAGCAACCTAAATCCATATGGGCCAGCCTGTACAAAGAGAAATACCTTCATCAACAACTCCTTTTCGAAGGCACATCATCCAATCCATCTTCAATCAATCCACAATGGAGGCAATTTTCATCATTCATACCTACAATTAACATCATATCTTTCATCGTATCAGCAACGTTTGACAACCCTTATCTAGGCGAATCGGATCCCACAACTTTCAAACCTTGTACCTACAAAATGATACCCTATCCAAACAGTGGCAGACATCATAGATCCACTATCCCATTATTGGATACATGATAAACTAAACCACCTTCCACCTCTCGCAGCATAGAGAATCATAAACTTCCACCTACCTCCAGACATCCCCCAGATAAGATTATCTGGCCGTGTACGAAATCCAAAAAATATACTATGTCATCAGGATACAAATGCCTAACCCGATTACCAGATCAATTGCATCAAAACCCCTACCAGCCACCAATTTTCTGAGTACACTATCGTTCCCCCAAAAAATATAGTTTTTCTTGTGGAAAGCAATACGAGGGTCTACCAACCTTCGATATTCTAAACTGCATCCATCTCACCAACTCTAACCTATGCTGATAAGTGCTTAGTTCACATGTTTCTAGTGTCAAATTCATACTTGTTTTAGCATGCTTAATTCACATGTTTCTAATGTCAAATTTATACTTGTTTTAGCTATAATTCTAACACATTACTTGTTGTTACTCTTGTTTTCTATCCTAGTGTCATATTAGGTGAATCATTCAAAAAAGAGTTACAAAGTGCTAAAAGGAGCAAGGAATTGAAGTCTACCAATGGAGAAGGGCCAAAGACCAAATTAAACTTATTCAAATTTAGGATTTCTTAATACCATCTTGAAGAGAACGAGAATACTATGAACGCAAAAAAAATGAGGTCATTCTGAGTTCGGACGAAGAAGTTATTGACAAAACAACCGAAGCAAGAAAAAATGATCTACAGCGCAACAGTCGGCATTGTCCTTACAATACCGACTGTAACACTATTTCAGGCAGAAAACTTGTATTTTTGACCCCTAGAATCGGCATTGCTCATAGGAAATCGATAATACTGACTGTAACAAGTTTTGGGACAGAGAATTGGAACTATTTTGGTCCTAGAATCAGCACGGTTCACGGGAATCGACCATGACGACTATGGCAAACTTATGGGGTCTGTGTTGACGTGATTTGGACTTCTACATTGATACAACTTAGTCACAATAGAATTCTAAACCCTAGAAGGAGAAATACTTGAGGGCCAAGCACTGAAGGCTATAAAAGAAGACATCCAAGGCTCAAACAAAATATCCTTTTGAAGTAATCTCTTATCTTCTACCTCTTATATCACATCTTCTACATTTTAAACCTAGGATTTTCTTCTTAGGGAAAACCTTAACGGGAAAATTTCCTTAAACGATCATAAAAAAGGAAAATGTGGTGACGAGTGGTGGTGGTGGTGGTGATCGTAGTAATGGACGAGAGAGTAGTACTGGAGCCAATGTTTCTCTTTATTTAGCACAGTACAGAAAAGTGAAAACCAGAGTCTAAAAAAGACTTGCATGGATTAATTTTATTATTATCGACTAAAGAACGGATATTGAACTAATGCAATGGCCCAGTTTAAACCAACGGTTTTGGATCCGACTTTAGGACCACGATAACCAAGCTAATATCTTACGGTTTACAAAAACAACCATGGGAACCAAGCCGATATCTAATGGTTTACCAAAATTTAAAACCATTAAAAACGGTTGGATTATTGGTTTACTTCCGTTCATAGATAATCGGTTTGGTTTGGTTTGCTTTGACCGTTTATATGTGCAGCTCTAGTTATAATCATCCAAAGTCTACATATTTAATATTCAAGTCATATGTGATTTGTCTGAGTTCATACTCATGGCCTGAGCATGTACCACAAACAGGCCAAAGACATGCAAATTAAATGGTACATTTCCGAACAGCAACCAAGCCTTGGACACAACAGGCCAAAGACATGCAAATTAAATGGTACATTTCCGAACAGCAACCAAGCCTTGGACACAACACTGGGGTTTGATCTAACTTGAGCCAAAATTAAGCACCGGCCACAAATTTGAGCACCACACTTGCAAACAGGATGCAGCACCTTTCCATGTGATACAGGAAAGGAATACTTGAATCTTACTAAACCCAGACCACAAATTGTCAATTCATAAACCTGAGATCACAGGATGGCTTATTGGTCATCTAAAGCTCGCCGCATACAAAGTATAGCCTGGCAGGCTTATAGAACCAACAATCTGTTGTCTGTACTACCCAACACAAACTGACAGGCAACCGGTGAAAATCTTGTAAATTGTTGGTTTAGAATGACAGAAAGACAACAGTTTTAAATCTAAACTATATGAAAGTCCAAAATTCTTGATGACAAAAAACACAAATGGACCTCCGTGAGAAATGCATCTATAGATAATTGACTAATCAACAAAACGGACAGCAATAGAAATGGTACCGTTTTTTCAGGCATCTGTATGTAAGTACAACCACGACGAGGTCATCCCAGTTCGTGAAGATCTTTAGTTTAATTTAATAGTGAAAATGTTTAATGACCGACTCAACATGTAGGTTTAGCACCTGTATGTAAGTACAACCACGACGAGGTCATCCCAGTTAGTGAAGATCTTTAGTTTATTTAATAGTGAAAAAGTTTAATGACCGACTCAACATGTAGGTTTAGCACCTAATTTTCAACCTCAATGTGACCATCAGATGCAGGAACAGAACAGATATCATCAGAATCGTCCATAAACTCTCAATCAGTCAGCAAACTATAGTTTTCTATCATGAAATTCAGATGATGTGGACTAGATTGTCATTAAGCATTTCAAGAGCATAGCTTGCAAACAGCAACCGACAACTTGTATCATCCTCGGATGAGGCTGAAAAAACAAATCTAGGCTCATACAAGAGAAGAACTGAAGGTATCTAAATCGTCAGATTTCACTTCAACTCCCAAGCCACACACATCATTACGGAGAAATTTAGCTCCTGAAAGTCCCTATCTTTGATGTATTTACAGGAATAAGTCAATCTCCTCAGACAAGCCTAAATAATTACAGAATCTCCATCAAATAATGCGCTCAACTTCAGACCTGTTTTCCTTTTCTTGGGAAGCTTTCAAAAGTCTTTATAGATACATAGAGAAGCACCAAAACCCTAGTCTAGTCCCCTTATTAGCTACCACATTCACTACTGCTAAATTTAGCCAGATCACTATGAACTTCACTCAGGGACTTCTTATCTCCTATCTGTCAAATTGCGATACCAATTACCAAATCATAGCTTTCATACAGTGTTTAAGGGCAACACATTAGTACTCGGGTTTCCACTTCACAAATTACAGTTTCACAGAACATACTAAGCTAGCTCCTCATTTTTTCTCGTGAGAGAACATATATATATATAAAAGATCTAATCTAACTTTTTTCCCTGAGAGAACATATATGTATCTAGAAAGAGCTAAATCTAACTTATGGTTTATCCAATCAAGACAGTAGCTTCTTTCACAACATCCATTTACCGCTAAAATATTTCGACATTGACGTCATGTCCTCAATGACTAATGGGAACTAAGTTCTTAAGTTTAAGTGAATACAGCTATTCAAAAGGAAGGCTTGAAAACGGTTTTTGAACGCACGCGAACTGACTGATCTCTATGTCATTGAAGGATCCACTAACTTTCAAACAATCAAACCTGCAACCCCGGTAAGCCCTCGCCACCGTCTGCAAATCCTCATGACCTAAGTTTTACCTCTTCTTCTTTTTTCCTACGAAAGAAAGAACTTACAAAAAAGCCCAACTGAAGAAAAGACAAAAAAAGCCATCAACCACGTTATAGTAAATCTAAAAAACAGACCAAACAAAACAGCCCTATAAAGCACATCATCAAATGCTCCATGTTGATTTAGTAGACCTATTGAGCCGTAATAAACCCTAGAGAATTTCCCAACAATTTGCCTAATTTTGCAACAACTCAGATTGACTTCAAGAATTAAATGTGACATGGTTACTGAGGAACCATGTCCTCCTTTCGTTTGTTTACCATTCCATATAATCAATTTCACTCAAATAAACAAGAAAACGAAGAAAAAAAATGTAAAAGCCACATAAAAAGCACCACAAAATCACAATTTCATCCCCCCTGAACCAGATTTAACCAACCAAATCCAACTACATTTCAGACTTACTGTACATTTTAATCAAAGATCATATCAAACTTTAAACTAGGCAATTGAAGCAGTCAGATTCAAGTCTCTAACTATCAAGCATTATTAGGTCCACAGTAATGAGTCAATAACAGATAAGCCAGCGGTATACAGAAGTGTTATTACACAAACACAACCAAGTACAATGAAAACAATTTGATTATTAAAATCACATAAAATGCATCAAAAATTAAATCTCATCTTTCGATTTTCATATCGACAACATCTAAAACAAAAGAGGGAGAAATTGAAAAACCCTAAACCTGGTATTTCTTGTACCGAGCTACCTCATCTTCATTGGGGAAAAAACCCATCAACCTTCCAGCAGAGTTTTGGTACGCATACATAAATCCACCCAATACACCGATCAAACCACCAGTTACCATTGAAGGACCTCGAATATTAGGCCTTATACCTGAAGGATGATCCACATAAACCAAATGAGGATGAAATTACCAAATCTAGAAGACAAAGAAAAGGGATCTTGGTAGAGTAAATATTACTACAAAAAAATAATGTATTAAGAGAAAGAAAAGGTTAAGGAATAGAACCAGAGAGGTATCCGACTGTAACAGAAACACCACTGATGGTGATTAATCGAAGGTAATCGAGAGTATTGAAATTTCCCACTGTCTTTGTGAATGGTGGGTTACGATCAATCACTGGATATTCAGGTTTCGTTGATGCTGTGATATCTGTGTTCATCTTTCCTTCTCTTTTTTCTCGTCTTCTCACACTAGTTTCGATTCTGACTGGGTGTGATGTAAATTGTATCTCGTTTGGTTCTCTCTCGTTTGGGGGTGTTTCTATCAGGGCACCTCCTATGGAAAACAAAACTATCCGCGAGTCCCGATGGTCCCCGAGAGGAGACCTAAAACCATTTACTACCTCTATTTTAAATTACACATGAAACAAGTCTTTTTTTAGATAAAGACATATAACCATTTACTATATCTGTTCCAAATTACATAAAATTAGTCTTTTTATAAAGAAGAGTAATTCAAATAAAATTAAAAAAAAAACCCTTAAAACTTGAATGAGAACTAATCCTGAATAAAAAAGCAACAGTTTTCTAAATATATATGCTCATTGTTTATAATTTTGACGGTGTGGAGGTAAAAAATATCACCGTCATGTGGAAACATCTCAGGAACCGTATACAACAGAAGGGAACAAACAAAGAAGCAGCTGATCTCATCTAGAAATCAATTTTACCCTAAAACGAGATATCTACAACTCGCTCAGCATATGGACACGTGTAAAGGGGCGAAAAGATCGACGTTGGAATTTGAAGTGGGTAGTTGGGCAATAAATGGGAATCAGAACAGAAAGATTCACAAAATACCAAGTTGACCATGTACGTGGCGAGACAGGATTTGTTCTTGATTGAGCAAAGATTGGTACCTTCGCTGAAGAGAGAATTCATACATTCAACGAGTTAGTCCATTAGCAGAAGTAATACCCAGCGAGTGAAATGAGTTGTGACCATCACTATTTACAATCCCATTATATAAGTGAAAGTTGTAACACTAGAAGAGGGGTTGGAAAATATTTGAGAGAACATGAGAGAGATCTTAGCATCTAAACCTGCCCTAATTTCTTCTGTTCTTGAAAAATTGATCCTTTAGCATGTAACTTTCATAAACACTTAATGAAATCATCCGGTGGACATATGTTTTATAACTGAACCATGTAAACCTTTGTGTTTTTTACTTGTACAAATTTCCTGACTTTTCATTCATACTCGAACTCATGTATGCTTGAATCTCGACTTCTAGTAATTTTGGGTGTAATTGCAAGAGAAGAGAGTTTACCTGAAGAAAGTAACATAAATGGGCTTACAAAACGAATTACGACAACAAAACTGAAAGAGAGAAGAGGCGAAAAGTTGTAGAGAATAACAAGTGGATAAGAAAAAGGGGGGAAAGTGATTTGTGTGTTCGAGGAGACTACTTTTATATTAGAATAAAAATAAACGGTAGGTCAGGTAACCGTCATAAAGAGGAGACTATGGGGAATGCAATTAATTTGTGGCGGTTAAAAGCGAAGAAAGGGGATGTTTCTATGATTATTCTTTGGGGTTATAAGTTTTCTTCCATCCTACCCTTATATGTGTGGTAAGGAAATAGGAAAAATATTTGGGCAAAAAATATCATAGCCACGTGGAAGCTTCTCAGGGCTCGAATACAACAGAAGAAAACAACAAGAGAAGCAGTTGATCTCATCTGTGAAATCAATTTTACCCTAAAACAAAAAATCTACCACTCGCTTAGGATAGAGGCACGTGTAAAGGGGCGGAAAAATCGATGGTGGGATTTGAAGTGGGTAGTTTGGTAATAAATGGGAGTCAGAATTGAAGGACTCACAAAATACCAAGTGACCAGGTACGTGGAGAAACATGATTTTTCATTGATTGAGGGAAGATTAGTACCTTCTCCAAAGAGAGAATTCACACCTTCAACGAGTTAATCCGTTAGCAGAAGTAATACCCAGCGAGCGAAATGAGTTGCCCTGCACTATTTGTAATCTCACTATATAAGGGAAAGTTGTAACACTGGAAGAGGGGTTGGAAAATATTTGAGAGAACATGAGAGATCTTAGCATCTAAACCTGCCCTAATTTCTTCTGTTCTTGAAAAATTGATCCTTTAGCTTGTAACCTTTGTAAACACTTAGTGAAACATTTTTCTTATTCTTCTGCTTCAGTCTTAATTGCTTCACTTGTCTTTGGGTTTTCTTATATAATGACGAACTCGCACTCGTATCGTAATAACCTGGGATATTCTTCCTCAAGTGAATGTCTATGTCTGTTTGATTTTCTTTTCTGATTGTTAGTAGTTGACATTGTTTTCATTATAGGTGATGCGATATAATCTTGTCCCACTGATTATTATTCTGGAAATAATGCTTGGATGGATGTAGCTCAGGCACTGCGGGTGTCTCGACATATGCAAGAGGTTGAAGATGGTACTCTCGGTGCTTCGAAATTTGTTGCAGTTCCTACTAATAACTCTAGTGGTCTTGAAGTTTTCCCATGCGCTGGTTTTTCATCACCTCGTAATCCTCCGGCAGATTTTCCATCATTTTATTATAGATTCTCCTGACCGTTTTCTTTTGATATCTTTGATACACAGTGATTATCTTGACATTTGGAAGGATATGTGGAAACTAAAGAAGAAAGTTGCAATCCTTGAGAGGAAATATATAAGCTTTCCTTCAAGGAAGAATTTGAGGCTGGGGGCTAGTATTAGTTTTCTTCAGGGCATTATACTGAAACCGGTGGTCCTTTATCTCCTAGCCAGATCTGTGAGGGTCCTGGGTTTCCATATGCGCAGGTTTATCCGGCAATAATTAATTAAGAAGGCTTTAGGATGTTGTAAGAAAGTAATTAACGAGCTGCGCATTACCATTGGGCAAAGATGATATAGGAGTGCAGGGATGGAATGTAACGTCTTGCTGACTGCCCTTTTTTTCTTGTCCGCCTACGTGCGGTATTTAGCTTCTTCTTTTGTACCTGTTTGAGAAATTCTTTAGAGGTCAACAATGTTCTTTTTCACATGTTACTGTGCGTATGGACTCAAAGTTTTCTTATGAACGATAACATGACGTATTTTATAAATGATTTTCTTCTCTCCGAACATGAAAGACTTATCATAGGGGAAACATGTTGAATTTTAAATCTACTGATCTCCAGACATGAAGGTTTCAGGGTGAAGCATTATGGCTTATTTAAGTGTTTTATGAATAAAACAAATGATCTATCCTTTGCAACATAAAGGTTTGTTGCTCCGAACCAGCGATGATATGGATGGATATTGTCCCTTCCTTTTCTTTGAAAAACATTATATTATCGATCAAAATGGATGGTACGAAGTAAGAACTCGTTTCTAGAAGCGAAACTCGTCAGTTAGGTACACTATAGTACCTAGAATTAATGTATTTTGACATAGTTTGGTGGAGTAGCTAATATTAGACCAGAACCCTATTGAGGTAATGTGTCGGAACTGCTGATATAGAGATCAGAGTCGTATTATTCCTAATATTCTTGTTTTGGTGAAGTTCATTTTTTCTGGTACAAAGTTTTGCTCAGTTGACTTATTGTCCCGTTAGATTTTTGTTATTTTCTTTTGGTGAATTTAGGAATTCATTGAAAAACCGTGGAAATCTCATTAAATGCCTTTGATAACTCACTCTCTCTATCGACCGAGAAAGGGCCTTTGGGTATTGATGATTCTGGGACGAACACGTGGCAGCTCACGATTGGTTAAAAGATTTTTGGGTCATATAAACTCCTCACGTGAGTGGTTGTTCGAGATAAATATTTGTGTACCATCTTTACATCAAATACTTAATGTATCGGGTTATCATAACCCGCAGTAGATGATGTTCACTTTAGATCGACGGTCAAGACTTTGTTTTCAACCATCCAACGGATCATATCTTTACCCCTAACCCTAACCCTAACCATATGATATTTTCTTCCCTTCCTTTAATCTCATTCACCCTTTATTTATTTTTTTCATAGCACCGTCTCAAGCAATCGATATTTTTCTTATGAACGACGGGGTTCAATTAAATGTTTAAGAGTGGAGATTGGTTTTCGGATTTAGGTTTGTCAACTTCTTATTCATTACTTTTGTTTGATTTTTTTTCTTCTGTTTTGATGATGTTAGGAATAAAATTGCTTAAATTTAGTAAACTTTGGGTACTCAAAGTTTTGGGTTTTATGATGCAAAGTGTTTTAGGATGAAACAAATGTACTGCAAAATGATACTTTTAGGTAGGTTCGAGAGATCAAGCTCGAACAGGACGAGCCTAAACCAAAAAATGGTCGTTCACGTCCTGTTTCGATCACAAAGGTGGAGAAGATTAGGTAGGTCTTTGGGGAGGGAAGCAAAGAAGGTTAAAAAATATCAATGTAATAAGTAGTTGTGTGTGTGATAAAGAATGGATTATCTCTGGGATGAATCACTAATTCTATATATCTTGTCTCTGAGTTCCCTCTTGTTCTTGTTTCAAATAGATGAAGCCATTTATTTATATTTGGAGAAGACACACTGATTTCTCGTAAGTGGTGGAAGTTACAAAAGAAGTGGAGGAGTAACGATTGTGGAGATTGTAGTGGAGTCATGTCCGAAAAATAGGGAGGACTTGTATGACCACTACTCCTCGCTCTCTCAACTTCCCTGTAACCGTCCCACTACTTGTTACCTTCTTGTTCGTGGATGTGTTTCCACAACGCACGATTGTCGTAGACCGCCAGACCAATACCCCAATGAGAATCCCCTCATGTGTTGTATTTAATATCTCGTAGAAATAGTAGAGTGGTGGACCACAACTATTTTGATTAGGGCAAGTCAATAACTTGTTAAGTTAGTGAGGCAAGTTGCGAAACTTACTTAGGTTGATAATTAGACTGATCAGTGTCGAGTCTGGGAGCTTCTAGGGAGGAGTCCCCACTTGGTGACAAGACGAGCTCCTAGCGGGGAGTCCCCAAGGATGGGACGAGATCCTAGCGAGGATTCTCCAAGGACCGAGGAGTCCCCAAGGACGGGATGAGCCAAGAGTCTCCAAGGACACGGCGAGCTCCTAACGAGGAGTCCCCAAGGACACGGCGAGCTCCTAGCGAGGAGTCCCCAAGGACAAGACGAGATACTAGCGATGAGTCACTAAGGACATGACAAACTCCATTAACTTGTGGCACGTCTCCGGGGGCGAGTCTCACTCGAGCTAGCCTGGCCATTTTGCGAAGTGTCTCTGGAACATTGTTCTTTGATGGTGGCGCGTCCCGGAGGAATGACGCATAATTGTGACATGTTCCTTGAGTAAAATGCTAAAGTGGCATATTTTTTTAGGGCCAGGACGACGAATTGTATTGTGTTCTTTGCGAACATGGTATTAAGTTGAAATGCTGGGGATTAAGTTATTCCCATATTTACGTATAACAATAAATTAATGTTGTTTAAATAAGAATTTGAATATCGACTTCGCTCTAGGAATAACGCTAGAGAAGACATTGGATAAAGAACAAGCTCTAGGAATAGCAATAGAGAAATCATTGGATACATAACAAGCTCTAGGAATAGCATTAGGGAAGTCTCAAGTTGCTCTATACTAGTGGGCAATCCATCTAGGAGCTTGAGATTTATTAGATTGAACATCTGTAGTTATATGTAGAGACTGTATTCTTAATTCTCCTGCGTAATACAGGCAGAAATATAGTATTTCGTATTCTGATGTGAAGTCAGAAATATGTGCACAAATATGTACAGATACTTCTATGTTCCTAGAACTAAACAGAAAGGCGATTTTATAATTCTGACCTTTGTCAAAAACCCACCATCTACACAAAGAAAAAAGTTATACCCAACAATATTATTGTTTTACTAAAAAGGCATTTGGATGAACTTTAGACTCAGTACAATAAGTTTTTTTCGTTCTAAAGTATACTGATTAATGTTAATGATTTTATACAACAAAATATTAGTTCGACAATATTAAAAGTTTCACGGTACAAATTAAATATATAATTGACAAGTACTCTTAGAATTCACACACATATTAAGTGATGGTACATATTTAATTTCCCGAAAGGTTAAGAACATAAACAGAATATTGTTGGGTATTTAATTTTTTTTGAAATTTAATTATATAAATGAGACGTATCTACTATATATAGATCTCTAGCACATGGAGTGGTCATTAACAGCTGTATCTACTATGTGTGGTCATTAGAGTTGTGGACTGAAATATACTGGACAGACGAGTTGGTATCTACTATGTGCATTCTAAGACATGTGTGGCAAACCAAACGATCTCTATCATATCAAGTTTCTGAGTCATGACATCACAAAAATTCACATTTGATAGTGTATTAGAAGTGTAGAACTGTACACCAGGTTGATCAGTCCACAACTCCATAAACCTACCAGATTTGCTTTCAAAAACTAACGTTATCAGGCTCATGTATCACGTAATTAGTGTCGTACCCCCCAGGAAGTTGTTTGATCCTACTTCCAACCGTACGACTATCATAGAAATCGAATGGTGTACCCTTCACTGGGGTAATCTTGCCCGTGGGGATCAAGTCAGGGCCAACTAGTGTGATGTACTTAGAGAAAATTTGAACAATGTGAGATAAGATGTCACCATTGTTGTGACCACCGAGGTTCCAATATGTATGGTGAGCAAGGTAAACTGGTGTTGAGTTGAGTTGAGCGCTGGCAGTTTTCTATTTTTTCTGTGATTCAAACTTATCTTGTGTGTTTTTTCACCAACAAGTTCTTGAAGACTAACCATCTCACAGAAGATTCATGGGAATAATAATTCAACTGGTTGTTATTAGAGCATATACACGGGTATAATTAGGGTTGTACGTCGATCGGTTCGGCTCGGTGTTAGCCAAAACCGTCCACCGAGCTGAACATATCTCGGCTTTTTTAAGTAACACTGTAACCGAGCCCACCAAGTCTCGGTTCGGTTTTAAACCTTTCCGAGTTGGTCCGGTTCGGTTACGGTTTTCATCGAATTTTTCCTTACAAAGAAGTTCTGCAATTTTTAGTTTCTAAAAAATCCATTAAAACCACAATTTTCTAACATACTTCAATATGTGTTCAATCAACCATACAAAATTTCATGAATTCAAGTATTCAACCATTACAAATAAGGTTCTGAGTTTCAATTTTCCAAGAAATAAAGGTTAATCAAACAATGTTCAAACAAAAAACATTAAATAAATCAAGATCCCCAAATTGCATCCAGCTGCAATCTTGTTTGTAATCTCTTATGGATTGAATGAAGATATAAGCTTTTGATGTTCTTTATAATCTTCACCGTAATCCACCTTTCAAATAATGAAATAGTTCACGAGCTCTAAATCAGGTCCCAGAACAGTTCGTCTTTCCAATCTCTAAAAAAACAAAAAAAAAACATTAAAATCAGCAAATGGAGCAACATACTACCCCCAATAAAAACCCCTAATTAGAAAATTAGGGTTTTAATTCCATAAAAACCTCAATTTTGATTTATGTGAAACAATTGATTGATGAGAATTAAATAAAATGAAAACACTAAAATGAAAACCAAAAAATAGAAAAAATCAGTACCTTTTGTTGATAGATCAGTGGAAGATTTCGTGATTATTATTGTTGATAATGTGGAAAGAAAGCAGAGAAAAAAAAGAATAATAATAATAAACGGATTATTATTGTAGAAAAGTAAGAAGAAGAGGTTGTTGTATTGATGGTGGTAAGGTAACTCGTAATGATAGAGGTGGTGGAAGGTGGTGGCTGTACTGGTGAGGGCATGAAGAGGGAAAGAAAATAAGAAGAATTATCTCTTTCTCGTATGATATTAGGGTTAGAATTAAGTTATATATCTTGTAATTGGACGATTAAGATCAATTTCTTATCAATGTCTAATATAACTCGGTATGGTTCGGTCGGTTTTCCACCCAAAACCTATTACATATACCGATGATCTACGATTACGCTTTTCTGAGATCACCACCTTAGTCGTTGATATTGGTTCGGTTCATTTCGATGATGGTTTTACGATTTCAGTGACGGTTTTACAGTTTAACGGTTTTCTTGTGCATCCCTAAGTATAATTGAAATCAGTATGGGTATCGACTCCAAAAACCAATTTTTCCAGGGTTACGAGCTTCCCGATTCGACTAATTTGTTTTTGGAGATGGTATGTTCATAACCTAGCTAGATAAAAGATGCCAAAATCATCGCAATGAGCATTCAAGTGTTTCCTCTCATCTTAAGGTAATATATTTACTTTTACTGATGTGTTGGTTAAAACAGGATGAGCAAGAGATGCTACTCTCTGAGCGAAGTATACTGAGCTTTAAGATGATGATGGTGATGCTCTTCTTCTTCTGAATTTTTTAATTAAATATTCTTTTCATCTTGGCTCCTCTAAGTTTAGAACTTCTTGAATGGTTGTGTTTTCAAACAGGATGAGCAAGAGCTGCTACTCTCTGAGCGAAGTATACTGAACTTTAAGATGATGATGGTGATGCTCTTCTTCTTCTGAATTTTTTAATTAAATATTCTTTCATCTACGGTGATACAGATCAAAAGGATGGTAATTCCTTTTAATTTCTCTACTTACGCCACCAAATCTCTTATTCTTCTCCTTTATTGTGTTACTTCTTCTTAGATCAAAAAATAAGAATATAAGATGATGATGAGACCTCATATCTAAAAATAAATTAATCTGATTTCCGGTATCTCAAGTAGCAGGTAATACAAATGTTTGACACCCTAAACCATATACAAGATTCTGCATCATATACAATATAATTACTAGGTAACAAAAATGAATTTGATTAATTAAGATGTGGAAATGCAAAAAGGTTCCAAAATTTCACTAAATATCTCCTTGGTTCTGGTTTGCAGTATGCTGGAAGTACTATCAAATGTTTAACACCATTTTGTTTCTTCTTATTATAATATTTTCCTTCTTTTGTTGTTGAAAGATTATTACTATCATTATTGTTAGTGTAGTAATTATTCTTAATGTTTTTGTTGTAAGCATTTTTGGTGTTGCTGGGCAGTGATTGTTGGTTAAGTGAATCATGAATTCCACCGACTGACTCCATTGAGGATGTCTCCTTTCTTCAGGAATACTCATAATTGTCGAAAGAATAAGCGGTAATAGTTTGTTGTAGCTGAGTAGACATTCATGGTGGTGGCGTTGCTTCCCCTGCGGATAATGGTTGTGGTGGTGATATTAGAGGTGATTGTGGTACTACTTCACTCGCAAGGTTGGTATTCGCAGACGATAATAACCAAGTTGTGTTGTTTGTCATACCTATAGACTTATTAACCGCTGGTATGTGAACATTCACCTCTCCAGAGTGTTGTGGTACAAAAAAAGGTGTCAACTTTATTATAGCAGTTTGGTATATTAGATATTTGGGGTTGTTGTTTTGATTTCATTTTTATTCATCTAAAAATGTCAAATTTTTATATGATTAACAAAAAAAGATTTATTTTTATTAGTTTCCTTCTAAGGTCTTCCATGGATGTATGTATGTTTTTGTCTACTTAGATTCAGTGTCTGCTGAATTTCTATAACACATTACCAAATGGTGTTTATTGCTCAATTTTGTGTACCCTTGATGATGATTTTAATTTTTTTATATTTTAGGTTCATTAGATTCCATGTTGCAAGTTTTGGATGAATAGATTTTGAATGATATTGGGAGTCACCGATGACAATGACTAATAGGCATGTTGGTTTCCTGATGATAACAATGACCGATGACTGTTGATCAATCTTTTAAAGTCTGTAGATAAGTCAGGTTTTAAAATTAATGTGATTCTGGGTTCTTAGAATTACATAAACAACTTTTGTTGGGTTTACATCTCCTACACATATTATCTTTTTATGGGTTCCATTGAAGGCTGGGTGGAAAGGATGTGGATGGTTGTGGTCAAAGATAATTCTCATATGTCGCTCTTTTTTTTAATTATAATTTTTTACCCTTTCAGGTATTTGGATGTTTACAGGCTTTGTTGTGTGATCTTTTTGCAATCGCCCAGTAACCTATATGAACCATCTTCGCGTATGATGAAAGTTTTAATTTCTTATGTTTTGGTGGGAGATGGTTCTATGAGTTGCGGGGTGATCGTATGGGAATCAGAACCACCACATAACTTTTTATGATATATTTTGATTGAATCTTTGGATACAATGTCTAATTTCCTCATCCAAGAACGATATTGTTCGGTTTTGGCAAGTGGTTCTGATGGATGTCATCAAATTTTCTATTCCATTAATTATGGCAAATACGATATGTTTTTCCATCACCTCTAATTTGACCATAATTTTTTTTATTTCTGATGTATATTATATCTGTATTTTTCGGATTTTAAATTTGCTATATCTTTCAGTTCAATCATATAAATGATGCATACATGGATGCACTGATGGGAAAGTTCAATTTGGGGAGTTATACAATAAGAAAAAATAAATGTTCAGTGCACATATATTGGCTTTGAAAAGAAAATACTAAGGATTTCGTTTATCTATATCCACATATTTTCAATGTAGTTGACTATTTTCTTTTCTCTTTTTATAACGAGTATTAACTGAAATTTCTTAAACTTTACAGGATACTTATAACTGCAAATGTGCAACATTTGAACTTAGCAGTATATTGATGACTATAAAGATGCACTAATTTCTACGTGAGTTAGGAAAAGATTATATATTTTACAATGTGAACTGCTGAAGAAGCTGATGAAGCTATGAGGCTATGTAATCAATATGTAAGTAACTTCTCATTTAATGGTTACCTTGCTCATTTGTGCCCAATTATATGTATAGGTTCCAATTCCAGATACAAATTCAACCAAAAAAATCCTATTGGCGTTAGTCACCTTATACACATTATTATGGCAGGAATTCTCCACGAAAGGGATGTCCTTTAAACTCCGTTTTGCCCTTTTGTTGGGTTTACTCTTATAGTTATCCTAGGAAAACTTTATATTTTTTTGGGGCAACATAAGCTTTTATGTATACTCCTATTGTTACCCTTTATATTTTTTTGGAGCAACACAAGTTTTTGTGTTACTTTAGCTGAACATAAAAGCTTTCTTGGTAGTGGCAGTAAATCTTGGAACTTAAGATATTGATGTAGAAGAAAGAAAATGATTTTTCATAATTTTTAGAATACTGATGTTGGCAATGTCATGAACTACTTACTGATTTCAAAGACTAGTATAATTTTTTAAAACTATTTTCTTTAAAAGGATTTCTTATAATCTCCAACACTTTAAAAAATACATAATTGATGAATTTGATTCCAATTATTAATCTACTAAATGATATTGGCGTTTTCATTATACACTGCAGTTGTTAATTGGGACCCCTTCCGGAGATGGGTGCAGGGTGAAGCCCCGCCTCACCAAATAGGGGTCGATTCCCATCGTACCCGGTGCATAACACGTATTTTACTTTTGACATTGCTTAGTTATATTCATGTTAAGTTAGAATTATCGGTCATTTAATAAATTTATATGTATTAGTTTTTTTTAGTTGCATACATTTTATTTTAATTATTAACTGATTGAATAGTAATTATATAATATTTTATCGGAACTTTCAAAAATATGGATGCGGGAGGAAGTCCCGCCTAAATGGATATGAGAAAACAGTGTAAACTATTTACATCTGATCCGAGCTAAACAGTGTAAGCCAGATGCAAGACCTACCCAATTTTGGTACCAAAATGATCTAACAGACTATATAATAAGAAACTACCACATGTGTTTGCCCGGTTCGTAGCACGGGTATAAATCTAGTAAGGCTTCAGAGATATAAGGATTAAGGACAATAAGTATAAGAAGCTATAGGTGAAAGAGATAAAAAATATAAAAAAAAAAGGTTCCTGGGACCGGCGCCAACCGGCCGGCCGACTATCCCATGATCGGTCCCCACTCCTCTATCTTTTTTTAGTTTTATTATTTTATATCATTGTAGCCTTTATTTAAAATTTTTCTCTTCATATCAAACTCTTTGCTCTTTCTATCAAAAACCTAGTCTTCTTCTAGCTTTAAAATCATAAGCGCTGGAGAGCTATATAGAATGGTTCCGCTACCATATTAATATAATAAAATATTATTATTTTGATATTTCCTAAAATTTGTTCTTCACACCAGTTGGTCTTTACATCAAAATTCTCTCTTAGATATTATTCTCAAACAATATCATAGAGACCATATGGCGCAAAAAGCAACGAGGAATGGTCCCGCGACCACCGACCCATGATATGCCCACCTGGTTAGTCATGTACCAGCTAGTCGATCCTATCGAGTCGGTCCTCTTATATCACTGCCTTTTTCTATCACTGTTTTCATCTATCACTTCCCTTTTCTGTCATGATTAGGGTTTTATCACTTAATACTTCAATTGATACTGCTATCAATTAATTAAAATAATCTGACCACTAATATTTTAATTGGTTTTCTGCTAAGAAAAATATTCTAGTTTTTCTACTTCACTACTCAAGTCGTTTGACAGTAGGACAAAACCAAATATTTTATGGCTGCTAACACAAGTTGATCCTGATACACTTGATGTTTGTATGCTTAATGCTCATTCAACTTGATGATCATACACTTGACGCTCATTCGACTTGACGCTCATACAAATACATATCAAATTAACATTGTAAATATATATACAGGCGCATATACATTAGTCGTTGGTTGATCCAACAATCTCATTAGACTTATATTTGTTAGTCCAAGAAGATCATTTGGATATCATTGATGCCTCAACTGATACGATGATATGCTACGATTACCAATGTCAATATCAATCAGACTCATTATATCTATGATCTATTATGCATCACCGCTTATCTCAGCATACACTTATGTTCTGAGTCAACATGTTAGAATTCATAAATATATTAAGATTAACAGTCTAGCAAGATCTACAACGGACCAGATAATATACGTTAATAAAATAGACTTAATCATGTTCAAGACACCAATCATGTCACACGGC